>JAXGGA010014239.1:0-32724 GCA_038373865.1 Uloborus plumipes | reverse complement strand
GATTTTTTGCGGTTAATTAAAACTATAAAAATTGAGCCATTAATTTTTATAGAGCATAAACTCTCATTTTAAGAAAAAGAAAGATGAATTTTTCTTTGCCCAGAAGTAAAAGTAATTGAAAAAATGCCTCACAGTAATTTTTTTTTCCAAACATGGGGGGGGGGGGGGGGGGGAAATCCAGAAAGTGCTAGAAATAGCATAATCAGTGATTAGTGTCAAGCTAAACTTTTAATTTTAAAGTTGTCTTGACTACAATCTAGTAATCTGTGTGAGTCAATTGTTGTATGCAAATATTAAATTTCATGATATCTTATTTCCAGAATTCCTTCAATTTAAACTATTTCAACTGAAAAAAAAAAAAAAACCTTTAACGTTAATTTTTATGGGTTTGAGTTGAATATTCAACATACTTCATGTTTAAATTTTGGTTGTAATTGATGACAATTCTGTTTTTAAATTCGAGGAAGAGCTTGTTTGTATGATGTTTAACGTTAACGTTTTTTCTCCTTTAAAAGGGGGGGGGGGGAGAATCCCTCAAATACCCAAAATAATTTTTATGGGATAAATTAGAGCACATATTCATGATCATGTAAAAAAAAAATTATGATTTTTAACAATGACCCTCATGTTGAAAATTAAAATTTTAATAAAGCCTTTTTTTGACAAAAAAAATTCAAAATTTTCAATTTTGAAATTTTTTTTGAAAAATTCATATGGACTAAGACTATTGTAGTATTTTTTATTTGCATGCTCAAAGTCTTCACATTTTCTGTAAAAAAAATTTAAAAGATTAAACCATTAGTTTCCTAGGTACAATTTTTTTTCATAAACAACACCAGCTCAGTTTATGTGTCATGAAAATGACAAAAAGTGTAAAATCGCAAAATTTCAACAGGCTATAAAATCAAAACGCATCGAGATAGAAAGAAAAAAATTTAGGGGGTTGCTTATGACCACAAAGGAAGGAAGTATACCAAGTTTCATCAAAATCCGAGATGGTGGGTGTTGGGGTGTGGTTGAACTGACATGGAATCACCCGCTTCATATTTTTCAAAAGTACCAGAGGTGGCTTATTTTAGTTATTCAGTACATAAAATTAACGCTTTTATAAATAAAAACGCTATAAAAATATTATTAAACTACAGAAAAGTATTTTTTTCATATGTTGCTAAGGAAATAAATAAGTAGCATAAAGTACGGGGTTTCGTTCAATTTGCAAGATTAAAGTAAAAATGAACCTCAATATTTCATCTTTCATGTTATCAATTTTTGAACAAAACAGCCAAATATGAACTCACCTTCGTATTGCTTAGGATGTGCCGATACAACAGATGACAACTGCTAATTACGACACATACTGACACAACACTAAATAGTTCATCTCCCTACTTCCAAAGCACAAAGATTTCACTTCCAACAACACATAACAGAGAAAATGCCGCTAATCAAGCACTCAAAAAATGGCGCGCTTTCTAACATTTTTTAACACCCACCATTCACTTAACACTTGCAAACACTCATATTTTCTTAGGCGCCAATACGGATAGACAACTACTGTAAATAGTTTTGAAAAAAAAAAAAAAACAGTAATACGTTTTTTCTTTAGATACAAAGCGAAAACAATAAAAAGCAACACTCCTTCCAATTTTCCGCACCACAACACAAACAAGTTAAAATGACGTAGTTGAAGGGTTGCCAGTACCATAGCTCATTCCAAATCATCCAATAACGTCATCATTGTACCATACACAAAAATGTATCGCCGTATGATTGGCGATTTTTTTTCAAATATCGCCAAAGGGGGGTAAGTTAGAGGAGCACCGAATTAAATTCACGAGCTATACAAAAAAAGTGATTAAAAGAAAAATCAATTATGTGTACAAAAGAAAGTTACCAGCATTAACAAAACCACTTACAAGGCAAAGTCCTAGGAAAAGCAAGCATAGGTACAGCAATTAATAATCCTAGAATTGCTGCAAATACAAAACCAATCCACCAAGCACCAACCCAAACACTACTGGACGGAGATAGGCCAAGCCTGAAAAGATTGGTATCATTAAATAACGAAGATGATTGAAATTGTTACATTTAAAAATGTGCATTGCTTTACAAGATTGAATGGAAAACACATTATATTTTCCCCCCTTTGCCACAAGGGAGGATGTTACATATATAGACGCATAAAAGCAACAGAAAGACGTCGTATCCTAGAAATAACAGCAACACATCTTATTGTAGTTCTGAGATGATATGTATGAATATATGTATACAGAAAGATAAAATAATGAACAGCATTGCCACACACAAATAGATGCGAGTCTCAGATGCTCAAATTATATCCATTACACTATGGAAATTTTCTATTAAATATTATGGAATTAAATAGAATTTTTAATATCAATAAACAAAATCTAAAAAAAAAAAAAAAGATTTATTGTATCTGTTTGGAATGAGTATCTTTCAAAAGTAACAAGTTTGTATTTGATTACAAACGACATCCAAAGCTGGAGATGTAGGAATCTTTAGCGCAAAATAGACATATGGCACCTACTCTAATGTATTATGAGGTCGGTGTCAAAGACATTCACCAAGTGTCACGAAATATTCTTAAGCTACCAAATATATTAAGATATGCTTTAGAAATAATAACTTAATTTATAAAACGACTTGAAATTACCCGTTTTTACGTCTTATGACGATTGAAAAGTGTTACGTTTCTACCATTAAATTATTTTTACGGATAATCCGAGTTTTCAGCAATCCGAGATAGCGTGAGCCTCAATTACCTTGGATTTTTGAGACTGTACTGTATTTTCAACTTCAAGGTTGAGAGCGGAATATCTTAAACATTTAAAAATAACTACAAATCTATTATAACAAGCACTAAACATAAAATAAATACTAAAACAAGTCAACTCTTCAAGTACAGAAGTATCAAAAATATTGAGGTGGAAAACTTACTCATTGGCATCTACTCCATAATCAACATAAAGTTTTAAGAGTTGTCCACCCAGAAGATAACCAAGAGCAGGTCCAATAATAGCCATAGTATAAAAGATACCTTTAGGAAAAGGAAGATTTAATCAACAGTGTAAAAAACAAAAAAACTATATTCATATTCCATTCTATTATTATAACTAACTAGACATTAAAATATTCAAGTAAAATCAATCCTGTCATAGCGCAAGTATCAACGCTGCAAAGTGTTGCTTTAAAAATTGCTTCTGCGACATTTTTAAAAAAGCATGCAATGAACTTACAAGGAGGCGATACCTTTTAGTTCCAAACTGTCACACCTATTCTTTGGAATATTCAGAATTTCCCGAAATTATTAACCATTCTCAACAAATAATTGATGTGAAAACATAATAGAATGTACTGGTGTACTGAGTACTCGTTAAAAATTGATACTCAGCTAGATTTTGAGCAGGTACTCAGCCAATGCCAAGTACTGTCATCTCCGCTTAATCAAGTAACGGACAGGGTTGATACATTTTAGCCGGGCCAAAAAAAGCCGGCCGGCTTTTTTTGGTTTAAACCACTTAAAAAAGGCCGGCTTTTTTAGGAAAAAAAGCCGGCTTTTATTAAAAACTCTGGCTTTTTAGGATTTTTTTTTGTGGTGGTTTTATTTTAATTTATTTACAATGAAAATTATATTATTAATACAATTACAGCTCTGTTGACAAATTCCATGACACAAGACTAAAAATTAGATAGTTGTTACAAAAATAGAAAAATAAAGCTATTGTTCTGTATCAGGTAATTAGTCTTGTTCAATGGAATGTAAATGGTCGTAAATGAATTTGTCAAAGTATTCAAAAACTCACATGATTCTGCTGCTGTTGTTAGCAGTTATCTGGTTTAGTCGTGAAATAACAATGAACTCTTATATTTTTTTCTGCTTTTTTTTTAAGTCACAAAAACTTTTATCTGCCTCTTAATTGAAAAACAATTGTTTAAAAAATAAAAAGTTTATGTATACATAGAAACCAACAGGTCTATATTAGTGAATGACTTTAAATTCTACTGGAATGATACAGATTTCAGAAGTAATGTTTTTACTATTGTATACATAAATAATAGTGCAAAAAAAAGAGCAAACTGGTCGATGCAACAGTCTTTTTAAAATTGCTCTTTCACCTGCTCTCCACTTCCTAAAGAATGAAGGAAGGCATCCTTTCTTTTAGTATAATAATGTGCAGCCACCTGCTTTTTATCTTGATTTTAAACTTTTAATCCTTTTGTACATTGGTGCTCCTGTCACTCAATTTGAAGGATTGTTTCCAATGATATCTCACCCTTTCTTTCCGCACAAACCTCTACTGAATTCTGAGACTCTTGTTATTGCTTAAAGACACAGGGTTTGCCTTCCCTTTTATTAAGGGGCCATAGTTTCTATGAAGGGAGATAATGCCTTGCTTTCACTAAAGAGTGCTGGTCATGATACCTTCATATCATTTTACAAATAGTGCAGGATGCGCTTTTTTGTCCAATTGACATGTGTCTTCAGACAATTCTAATATTTTTCTTTTCAGCAGAGTTTAAATAAAGGGAAGTTCGCTCTTTGCATTTTATTCAAATTCAAACCAACTAATCCAGTAGTGATATGCTATGACATTATTATTTGATGTTTTATAATGATTTGCAGTTTTTGTGTAAATATTTCTTTTATCATTTCACAAAAGTATTGTTTTATTACTTAAATTGATATGGGTTTCCTGATTAAAATGCATAGAAGTCAAAAGTGTAAGTGAAAAGTATAATATTTTTAAAAAGGCCAAAAAAGACCAGCTTTTTTAATAAAAGCCGGCCGGTCTGGCCTTTTTTTAAAAAAGCCGGCTTTTTTGCAACCCTGGTAACGGATAAACAAATACCCCGCTTATACGAATAAAACATCTCTGAACCCATGCCATAGATGTAATGTTAAAGATTTTCGCTTAATCAAATACCCTGCTTCATCGAATAATATTTCTTGAAACCGACAGTATTTGTTTAAGCAGGGCTGACAATAGTTGTAAAAATTGAATTTTTCATGATAATGACATTTTTGAAAAATTTACGATTACTTTATTTACAAAATACAACTGTTCTATGTATGAATCAAAAAAGAAAAAAAAAATCTACATTTATAAAATCAATACATGGTAAAAGTAAGCTATTGCTTATGTCCTTTCTAAGTTGCAAATTCATGCATGAGCATTTCTGTGTAACTATCTTTTCTATATCACATTTAGTAATACTTAATTCACCTTTGTACAGGAACAGTTCAATGTGATCCCTAAGATAAACATTCATAGACTGATAATACGTCACCTTTAAATCATATAATTTATTTTGAATCATTTGAAAACAGATTACACATTTTTTAAACCATCTTTTTGCAGATTTAAGTCTTTCGTACAGTAAAAACAATACATAGGAGTAAAGTTAAGTCATTTTTATAATCTTAAGAAAATGGTTGTGACTATTTTGGGTCAAGTAATATGTAAGAAAAAAAATTTAAAGTAAGAAATTGTAGGAAAATATTTTGATAAAGTCATTGTATTTTAAACTGCGGTGCGACAAGTGTAGGGTAAGAGTTCCAAGTACACGGTAGCTCAGTACTCTGCCAAAGTGCTACTCAGTACGCCTCTAATAGAATGCCAGTATCAGGATACAAATTTCATTTAGGGAATTGGGAAACTGAAAGAACATGGACACTACATTGATATTCTATGCAATACATTTTATTTACGAAACATATGGCAAAGTGACGCAATGATTAATTATGAGTGATGCAAGGTTGGGCAAGAGTCGGAAGAACTTATCTCCAATATAGGGTCTAAGTGGTAATGTAAATAAGGGAAAATTTGAAAGATTTAACAATTTTGATAGGAATTTGGCTAAATGCAACATAATTATGAATGAGTTTAAAATATTGCAGTCCTTAGAGGATAAATAAGACAAAAATCTTGGGGGGACTTGTAAAAAACAGAAGGATTAAGAATAATTACAGTATTACTCACCTAAATAAACGGATGACATTTTGGTAGAAACATTATCATCGAGAAAGGTACATCCTAGGGTATATAATGGCACAGCACCAGCTCCATGCAGAAGCTGACCAAGAAAGAATATATATTTATAGTTTGAAAGTGCAGAGTCTTTGGGTGAACATGTGACTGAATAGTTCAAAGTATAAAGTCCTGGATGGCACAGAAAGTCTTGTTCCTGGCTGAATGTATATGGGCCAGCAAGGAAATAAGGTAATGAAAAAACTAGAGACCCAAAGGCTAAAATTACGAGTCCACTTCCGATAAAGAATGGCTTGCTACGAGAGCCACCGAGATAGCTTATGGGAATCAGGCAAAGAAAAGACGCAATGTCATAACTTCCTGCAACGAGTCCAGTCTCTGTGCTTTTCAACTCATACCTTCTCTCGATGGTGGTTATGACCACATTGATGAACCCATTCACTATGAGGCCTTGCAAAGCCCCTGCCCAACACAACCAGAAAAGAGCCCACTGCGGGGTACGAAAGTTCTGTAAGCAAAATGGACGGAAAGTACCCCATCCACAAAGTTTATCACTTTCTGTAAAACTGTCCGACATCTCACTGACGGATGTGATGGATCCTTTAACTTTGGACATGGGTTGTTCCATACAGGGGCTCTCCCCTCTGCTTGGTATTAAGTGACTTTTGCTGCAAGACACTGACAAATGACTTGACACATGGTTGTCGGCCGGAACAGCTAGATTATCAATTCCAGACATTCTGCCAGCTTTTCTCAATTTTTACAAAAGATTGTAATCTTGTTCATTCTTGTAACAAAAACCTAAAAACAAAAATAGAAATGTAAGTACAAAAAATATAAAAAAATAAAATTACATTCAGTTACATGTAAATATCTCCCAGAGTTGTCCGACTCGAGGAGTGCTTCAATGTTCAAATTGCTTAGGCTCTGATCACACAATGCACGTCAGTTTCATGTTTCCAGGATTACAAAAGAGCGGGGCTTGAAAATATTGGATATTTAGATATTATATATTAGATATTTTGATGTATATCGGATATTTTCAAGCAATGTAAACTAAGGTCTTAAAATACTGAATGCATCCTCAAATCACTATATTGTTCATTTTCTTATATTATTCTCATCATGTATACACTTAAATAAAATGCTTCTTTTATAATTTATATCTTAAAATACATTTTGTGTAAAAATTTATGTACTTTAAATGGTATTTATATGAATGATATTTACTATGATTTGCAAAATTTGATACTTTAATGTTTTAAAAATAAAATCTAATATAACTTACATTGATATTAGCTATTATTTTGGATGATAATTATATATATATGCTCTGTAAAACTGATTACACATACATATGTCCGGTAAAAATCACAGAAAAACATCATTACATTATAAAATATCATTTAAAATTAAAGCATGAAAGAAAATTTAAAACCATGGGTTATTATATATATGAGCACAATTTTTTGAATATTTTATTTTTTACTTTTAATGAATGATTATTGATGGAGTTATTTTACCATTAGCTGCTCCACTCATTTTTCTTTTATTAACTACTTTTACAATTATATAATTCAGAAATAAAAAAATACGCATTAGTTAGTGCAGTCATAAGACAAGCCTTTTCTTTTTTTTTTTTTTTTTTTTTTATCAAGCTTTAATATTCAACCAAACACTTTCAATCCATATCAAAATTGTTACATTACTTAGAAGTTCATGAATAAATATAATTGGTTTAATATGCAGGTTTGACTGAAACAAACTCTCACACATGGAAAAACCTGTAAATTATGGTCAAAGCAACTGCTGGCAAATCAAATCTGGAAAAGAGCCAGAAGCAGCAATGATGCTTAAGAAAGGAAACTAAACTTTTCCTGCGCATAGATGCAGCTGGTCTAGGGATTACATATCAACTAACATTGCATTCTATCATACATTTACTAAATTCACATTAAACAGAGGGATATTATCATATTGTACTTTCTTTCGAAATCAAGTAAAATTATGTTGCAGATATGCAAAACGGTTAATGCGTAGTTATATGAATGTTTTTATGGTGCATATTTATTATAAGTTCGAATTTTGTGCTTAAAAAATAATATAAAAAGGATACAGGAATAAAAACTATTGAATAATTGTACTTTACAAACACACTGGAAATGGAGAGTAACCTAACACACAAATTTAAAACAATCATTAAATAAAATCATTCGTTTTTTTTTGTTCCGGCATTGTTCACTTTCAAAGCAAAGATACTTTTATGTAAACTACAATTTTCTCGAAGAATTTTAGTCGCAACATGAGAATCAATGAAAAACAAATGTAACAGAACGCTTTAAAAGAGCCTTTTACTATTGTAGCAATAAAGTAAACAACCAATTAAAAAATTTAAATTACCCTTGTGAGTAGACAAAGACACAAAGAAAAACCTCCCGACAAAAGACAGCTATTCTACAACAATAACCTAACCGATGTAATATTACTTGCCTGAGTTCACATTCACGCGACATAAAATTGCTTTATTGCGAGATGTTCGCACACCAACAATAATATGCATCTTCAACATTCCCGCGCGTCAACCTTTTAACATCTGCTGTCTGGCCTCCGGCGATTAAATTACAATTTCAGATCGAACACTCATGAGTTGAGTTGTTTCCAGAATCGTATGTGTCCGCCTTTAATGCGGCGCAATGGCTCCTGTTTCTGCATTTGTACATTCTGTACTTTAAAAACATTCAGGCAATAAAATCGAGCGTTAGCAATTAAAAAAAATTGAACCATGACTATTTTTCAAGGCATTGCTTTTTGTGCAGTACTTACCGATATTTCATTGCATACGAGGATACATAATTTGCAGATGAGTTTGAAATTCCTTTTATGTTTTATTCTACGCTTAAGGCAGGGATTCAAGTGAAACAGGCTATCGAAAACTGCAATCACTACTGGAAATGAATTACATTAGAACGTTTCTTGATACTGGAAATGAATTACATTAGAACGTTCATCGTGACGTTTGCCTATGAAAAACGAGCTAGATAAAACATCACAGCCTACTTGGCGAATAAGAGGAGATCGCCGACTGCTTGTGAGCTCTTATTGGCTCCGCTCGTAGTGACGTCAGTGCCAAGTTAATCTGATGATAATGTAATTCACTTCCAGTAGCGATTGCATTCGAAGCGATCGCAGTGCTGTTTCACTTGAATCCCTGCCTAACTTTAAATCTTACTATTATTACAGGAGTGAACAAAAGGGGGGGGGACGTGGTGTGAACAGTTTCAAATTATTTGCTGGTTTTCCTCTTTTTTAGAGGGGGGGGGGACTTGCTCTTGGGGGATGGGCTGGAGCACTTCCGCTATTACTAATATTTTTATCATGCCAAGATGAGCTCAAGGGAGATGCATGATGTGAAGTGCGTCAGTGAAATTTTTTTTTTTTTTTTTTTCAAAAAAGTCTTGTTCTTGGGGGTTCTTCGTAGCATTTGCGGAGGTGCGCTATTGCTATAAATAAAGGAAAGTTGGGCACCCATCACATTTGGCTAATTTCTTAAATCACAGCAAGGCGGCGCATGCGAGCCTTAAGACTCTGAATACGAAACATTCTCGTTTGACGAAATGTAGCATGCTTAACAGAGCCTGTCATATTTTACTTTTTTTAGTTATATTCATTTCCTGGGACGTCCACCGTCTCTTGTTCTTTTAGGTGGTTACGCTCATTCCTCTTGCATACACACACGACCGCCTACACACACCTATCACAATTGGTGGAGTATTTGCTATTCTTAAAAATTTTCAATCAAAAAAAAAAAAAAAAATCAACAGTTCTTAAAGTCAATATTTCCCTTAAAAATCCCAATTCCATAATATTGTACAAGGCGTTGCGCTATATCGACTATTGATTGCTCCCTGGAGTAGGTAACATGCCGCTTGACCCTCTATGCAGAGCCTGATTACTGAATAGGCCAACTAGGCCGTGGCCTAGGGCCCCTCAATTTAGGGGCCTCCAAATGAGTAAAATTGCTCTAGTCAATAGCTGAAAATGTTTTATCCAATGCCTAAAATTGTGAAGTCTGAGTGCAGGGGGCCGCAAAAGAGTATTGGCCTAGGGCCCAGCAACATCTCAATCGGGCCCTGCCTCTCTGTAAGGAGAAACGGCCAAAATTGCCACTTTAAAGAAAATACAATGCCCAAAATAGACCATGTCGAATATAGTTCTTAAGAGTTAAAAGGTCCCATTAGAGGGGGGAAGGGGGGGGTAGAATGTTTCTCAAAATCATTAGGGGAGCGAAGAATAGTTCGTATAGTACTCAGACGGAAGAAGACAGTTCCTAAAGAAAAAATAACAGATTTCGTCTAAAGTACCCTTCAATTTTTCTTAAAATAAGGGTCTATCTAAGGCAATTTTCAGCAGGCAAGTCATTTGGCTTGGTGACATTTTTTTGCTACCTTGGCAAGAATTAAAATTTTGATATAGCATCGCTGCCATGGATGCTCCTTTTTCTCCAATTCTGCATTTTAATAAATAGCTTTCAGCGGTTAACTCGATGCATGTTTTTTTTTTTTTTTTTTTTTTTTTCTGAATTTGTCGTCATATGCATGTATGTCAATGTATTTTGGATGTTTTTGGCTAAGTTTCAAAGAAGAGGTTCGAGAGCATTTACCTGTTAATATTTTGAAATTGAATCTTTAGAAAGACAATTGCTCTCAGGAGACTGAATTTCAGATTATAAAAGTTCAAGTACAGCTCAAAACACGAAATCAAAAGGGAATCATAACCCCCTCACAGGGCCGTGCTTAGGGGGTGGCAAACTGTGCCACCGCACAGGGCCGCTAAAATATTTTGAAATTTAGGGGCCGCTAAAATATCACAAGAGAAAAAACATTTTTGTGTGTGCGTGAGAAAAAAACTTTGAAAAAAAAAAAAAAAAAAAACACTTTTTTCTCCAAACTTTCAAAATATATAAAATACAAACCGCTCTTGGTGGTATGGCCAATTCTTCAATTCGTTTCTTATGCAAAGGCAAACTTATTTTTTGGAAAAATTCAGCAAATATAAATCTTATTTTCTGCCTCTACTCAGCGATGGGACATTCTAAAGCTGTATGTTAAAAATTTTAATATATAGCCTATAGCCACAAGATGGGAATACCATACCGAATCGAAAGTATCAGAGATATTAGATTTCAAATTGTTGGATATTTAGGATAAATTAATTGAAATATCTGAAACTGTAACTGTTGAGTCAAAATGCAAAACTGAAGAGAACGCTCTTGCAAGGGATATTAACAGTTTCAAATTTCTCACTTTTTTTTGTTTATGGTACGATGTGCTTGTTCAAGTTAATTTTGTTAGGAAAGCAAAGCAAAATTCTACTATGAATTTAAATACTGCTGTTTAGCTACAGAAAAAATGCTTTTTTTATATAGCAAAGTTCAGAAACAATGACTTGGAAATTCTCAAGGGCGGATCCAAAAATTTCTCAAGGGAGGGGCGATGTTTTTCATAAATTTTTATTACTTACCCTTAACTGCATACCGTGGTTTACATCTGTTGAATACAAAAATTTCAGTCTTCAATTCTGAAACACGGAGTTTAACCTGAATCCTTCCTTCTCTTAATATTAATATCATCAAAATCATCTAAAATTACGGTTTTTTTTTTTTTTTTTTTTTTTGCATCTAAACTTCGATACCGAAAAATTGTGGAAAGAGAATTCGCCAGGTTGTGCGTCCCTACTTCTGTCCTCTTGCCATCATCAGAGGTCTATTGACTTGAATCCTCCGTTATCCCCTAATATCATCGAAATCATCTAAAATTACGGGTTTTTTTTTTTTTTCTTTTTCTTTCTTTCTTTTTTTTTTTTTTTTTTTTTTTTTTTTTTTTTTTTTTGAACTATGCCGAAAAATTGTAGGAAAATAATTTTTGGGTTTATGTTCCCCAACTTCTTTTTTCCTGGCATCACCAGAGATCGTCTAAAAATTGCTTTTTTTTTTTGGAATTACAATTTCAAAAAATGTTTCAGGAAAGAGTTCTGAACAACATTTGTGTCCCAAATGTCATCAAAAACGGACTGAAATAGTGCCAATCCTCTCCACCCCTGGCTTTTTTTTTTGTATTCAATTCAAAACATATCCGGAGAGATTATCCTCTCACCCCAACGAAAACATAAAAGAAAATTGCGTAAAATTTCATATTTTAAGATTAAATATCGTAAAAGTGCCGACGTAGGGTCCCTCAATGAAGTGATCGCCATTCCTTTGTATTCGTCCTGAAATTCTAAAATTGCAGTGAAAGATTTAGCTCTCCCTTTGGGAATGAATACTAATGAAATTTTTTGACCTCCTGTTGACACTCTTCGTAGAAAGAGTGTTAGCAAACAATTTTTTACGAGTCAATCCATTATGTCAAATGGGAGTGTTTTCAAAAAAAAAAAAAATCTTTAACAGGATATTTGGATTTCTTTGCAATATTCCAACATTAAAAACTTTGGAAGAGCATAATTTAATAACTAGTTGATATAACTTGGCGTTGGAATTTGATGATGTGAATGAAACCGATTTATACACAAAGTTAATACATAGTTTTTATAAATTTCATTCCAGAGAAACTTTAACTTCAAACACTTAAATTTGTTTGAAAACAGTTTCCAAAATGCTTGCTAATAGCCTAAGAGCTAGCAACATTTTCGAGTGAGAATTTTAAGACGTCTGACTCTTTAATATATCTTTCCCTGTACTCTTCTAAGCAGCATGCAGAGTGTCTGGCGGCAGAGAATGGTTGCGTTTTTTTGCTGCGCATCACATTTTTTCTGGTAAAAATAGTGATTTTAAAACCATTTTTGGGCAATTAGAAGCTTAAACCTGTCGTAAGAAAGTTATGTAACATATCAATGGAAAGCTCTATTTTATTTCATTTACAGTACTTTTTGAGTTTTTATTCCACTGTAATTAGAAAAGTTACCAGTCAGAGTTGTAAAAACTCTTCCTTTTTTTTTCGCAATTTTTAAGTTTTTTAACAGAATTGTATTTCATACAATTTTTGAAGTAGAAATCTAAAAATTGGCAGGATTTCTCATCTTGTCAAATGTGTCCTTCACACCAAATTTTGCTAAAATTGGAAATGGTTGGTCAAGAACTTCTTTTCTTTTTTTTTTTCATGAGTTATTTGACGTGGAATTGCTTTAAAATGACTGAAAAATCACTATTTTTCCCGGTACAAGTGCAATGCGAGATTGATTTTTGTATTTTTTTAGATTTTTCAAATTTAATTGATCAATTTGCTGCTCAAAAAGTTAGAAAAATTATTCTTCACTAAATCATTTTTTTTCTTTTAATTTTATTTATTTATCTCTAGATTTTTCTTTTTTTCCAAATAAATGTTTATTTTTGGTAAATTTTGTTGTGCCTATGTTTTTCTTTCTTTTTTTATTTTTGATTTACGTAATATAGCAATTTTATAGTAAAATGTCAAAATAATTGCCGGTTTATGTGCTGGGATTGGTGCATGTTGCGGTGTGCAATAATTTATATGTATTATGTTTTAGGAGAGAGGAAATAAATAAATAAATAAATGATTATTTATAGAATATTAAAACAAATTTCGCACAGGGCCGCTAAAACTCTAAGCACGCCCCTGCCCCCTCAACGAGAAAAAAGTTTCTAAAATTTCACTTCGATTGGTGTCCAAGGCTGTACGAACGCTAAATCAAAAGTACGAATTGTTACTTATACTAAATTATATTAATTCAATTAAAACTGATCATCAAGATATGATATTAACTTAAAAACGATTGAATTAATTATAAGTGACGCTGGTACGGGGATGTCTTTGCAAAAATGGTCCGATCAGAGAGTTGCCACGTTTTGAAGTTTCAACAATTGAGCAATTGTGCAGATTTTCTGTGGGTCTCTTAAAATTTTGCAAAACTCCACGAATTTTCTACGCATGTTTTTAACTAGAAGTAGACCTATATTTTCCGAAAAATGACGCTAATTCAGATCAAAACTCGTTATTTTCGCAAGAAAAAGAATACTCAATGCCTTCACAAAATTCGGCAAGAAATTTTCGGAGATTTTGCAGATATCTGCAACATTTCTTCTTTATTTCAAATATGCATGCAAAAAAGCAGAATAACTGAACTCGAATGGAGGTTCTCGTGCAGAGGTGGCGCTAGGAAATGCCCGACAGGGGGGCAAGCTTGCCCGACAGGGGGGCACAGGTATAATTTAAAAATTTAGTCACGAAAATTAAGTTTCTTATAATATGCAGTTAATTTTAATTGAAGGGATGGGGTTCGGGACTCTCCATCGTAAAATTTTTGAAGTCGAAGTAAAAAAATAGCTATTATAAGCATATTTGATAGCGTTAGAAAAAAAGTTTAGTTTCGGCGACTCTCCTGCGAAAAATTCGAAATTGAGGTTTAAAAATAGTACTTTAAACGAGTTTGAATGATTGACGTAGGAGCACTCCCCTAAAAACTTTTCGAAATTTAAACCCCAAAATAAAGAATTGTTTTCAGGAAATTATCGTGGATGGTGGAGGATATTGCTCAGAGAGACCCTCCTCGTGACTTTTTTAAAATTCAAGTCCTAAAAACGCTTTTTTAGACAATCTTTAATTATGTAGAGTGGCAATGGTGCAATACACTGGATATATATATATATTTTTTTTTTTAGTTTTAAGTCTAAAAATCCCATTTGTTGGCAATTTTTGATTAAGTAGAAGAGTTTTATTGCAGATTTCTAAATTGCAGAGGGACCACGTGTGGTACAATTTTTAATCAGAACCTCTTGTTTACAGTTTCTATTTTTGAGAAATAAAGTGGCTTCTTATTTAAAAAAAAAGAAAGTACAGGGGCATCGTTTGGTTCGGGACTCTTCCACGAAATGTTCTTAAGATTAACTCCTAAAAACGCAATTATTGGGAGCCTTTGACGACGATAGGGTAAGGGTTGTGGGACAGAGACTGTCTCCCAGAAATTATTTAAAATTGTCCCAAAAACAAAAATTTTATATACTTTTTTTCGACAACGTTTTTGAAAATCTAGTTGGCTTTATAGGTTGTTGTTGTTTCTTGGTTGGGGGGGGGGGGGGGAGTTTTAAAATTTCCTATTTCTTGATTTTTCCCCATTAAGAGAAACGAGAAGCCAACCCTTGTCAGCAAGTAATTGATATGTTTCTATGAACGGAATATTAGAGTAGTGTAAGTTTAAAGGGGGAGGCGGCCGGTGACCTAACTAATGAAAAATCGCTCAGATTGGCTCTCGGTGATGGCCCTGGTCAGCTGCCCCAATGAAGCAATAGCGATTTTTATATTGTTACTAGCAAAAATACCCGGCGTTGCCTGGGCCAGTAAAAATATTGAGAAACAATTTATAATCGCCTTTTTTTTTCCTAAACTAAAAGAACTCAAAACGTACCGCTTTGACGATTTAAAATGTCGCTAAATTTGCGGTAACTGTTTTGGGATACCTAGGATAACTTTGCTCCTCTCCCTACTTTATGAAAATATGCTTAGGTATTACAAAGTCAGTAATTTTTGTCAAAGAAAAATTGTCATTTAATGCTGAGAAAATATTACTGACCATGAAATGACGCTAAAAGTTTTTGTCCTAAGTGATTTCGAAATTAGTAGGGAGCATTTGACAATTATTTGTGCGAAAAACACAAATTAATGGTAGTTTTAGTTTTGGGGTTTGATTAATTTCGTATGCGGATTACTTTACGCTTTGACGTAAGTTTTAAAAGTTTATTAATGACAACGTACGGAATCGGCCAAAAAAAAAAAAAAAAAACCCTGAACTTTTCTTCAACTGTGGGAATATTATCTCGATGATTAAGATTTTGGCGCAGTTTACAAATATCAGACAACAATCGTTTTATTTTAGTTATATCGTGTAAGAAGCAAAGTATTATTACATAGTCTTTGGCGCCAAAACTGGCGTCCGTTGAAAAATTACCCATAATCTTAGTTATAATATTCTTGCAACAAATTCGGCAAGATACCTGTTCGATTGGATTCTAAGTGACCAATTGTAAGTACCCGCCCAGTCAGCGCAAACAAATTTTTAAAAATACCGTAAAATTGTATTTTTTATCCGTTACCCGATTAAGCAGGACCGACAAATTTACGAAACTTGTGAAAATAATTGATACAGTGAACAATTTACTAATAAAGGAATACAATTTATTCTAAAAAAATAATATTTTCACGCAGCAATGCACATTAAGAAACACATTGCTTAAGGATAAATATTCTACTTACACAACTAAGACTACAAAACGTTTTAAATACAAATCCTGGTAAAAGCCTGGATATTCCCCATGAAGCTGGAAAAAAAACCTTCATGATTTGACTTGAGAAAAGATTTGAACATTAAATACGGAAAGAAGAAATGATGCTCGCAATTTTAGCTTGCGACAGGGAGTTGAGATGATACACTAAATACTGAATTAGTTTGTTGGAAGCCTTCGCGGATTTATGCGAAAAATGTGCTTAAATTGGAATGAAAAAAGCGCTACTGATCGAACTTTTTCGAATATCATTAAAATTTATAGCCTATGTGTTATTCTGATGTGTAAGCTACATTATGGTAAAAGTTTCATTAAAATCCATTCAGTAGTTTTTGCGTGAAAGAGGAACAAACATCCATACATCCATCCATCCATACATCCATACAAACTTTCGCATATATAATAGTAGTAAGATTATTTATTTATTTCAACTGCTGCTCGCAAAGGTTTCTATGATGTTACTTTTCCTTTCGGTTAAAAAATATTCGAAAATAATATTTCTTTAATTAGAAGTTAGATAAAAGGAAATCCTTAACAAAGATTTAAAGAGCACATTTCCTATCTAAATTTCACAGAAAAAAAAAAATTTCTCATCTTAATTCATGTCTTTCTATATATACATTTTATTTATTTTTTAACACTGGGAAGGTTTTTCTCTTTTTTTATATTGCAAAATGAGATTGACGACTCCTTACCTGGAAAACTGGCAGGGGATCGGGAGAACGGCTTTGTGTTAAAAAATTGCACAACAGTGTGATTCCATTTGTTTACCTATTTGCTTGAAATTCGAACCAAAAAGAAGAAAAAATGTTTTCTAAAGTGCAAGAAAACTATTTTTTTTTTGTATGCACGGTAAAACATTTAAAATTAATGTAGGTGCAATTATTTTTTTCGTTTTGATCAAATGTTATAAAAGCATTACAAACAACCAACAGCAGTTACATCCTGCTACTATTATTTAATAGATTAATGGAAAAATCATATAACGGTAATCTCATAATGCGACAGTTAATTAAAGCGTTTGCTACGATTTGTAGATATATGCTTCCCATTTATTGACATGTATTTTAAAACAAACTCATGCATTTTAATGAAAAAAAAAATTAAAAGCAAACCAAAATAATTTCTGTTTGTTACCTTGTTGATGAAGGAAAACGTTTCAGTCTACCTCTATCATAAGGTTCAAGGACAACAGGAGATCCATACCCAAAAAGCCCGATTATGGAGAGAAAGTCCAGCGGATACGAACGACAGGAAAAAAATTCTTTCGACGAAAACGTCTTTCTTTCGCAAACTGCTCTTTCTACTTTTCTGAAGCCGAAGCCTTGGAGCTCCCGCCAAAAATCACCCCCCCCCCCTCGACCGACGACCACCTGTTACACTAATTAAAACTGTCTGACGATGCACATCATACAATAGTGATTGGCGATGCATTTCCCCCAACCCTGGATGCAATTCGCAATTCCGGAGTCCTGAGGGAGATCCCTGGAGATAGTCAGCCCCTCGGGTCTTACGTCCCCTCCCCGATTCTAAAACACGTGTCTAGCTCAGATTCTCAGAAAGTGACAATGACTTGCCACCCTGCTGGCGATTTGCGGGTGCGGACCTCTGGTTAGAAAAAGACAAGAAGTTCTGTCAAGAACTAAACGAGCCTACTTTCCCGTACATCGACATCGGCATTCTCGCATCTGATCATTATTCTCTTGATTATCTGAGACTTAAAATTATGTCAAACATACCTTTTTAGCACTTAGAGCTGATTTCGAAAAGCAAAATATACCCCTTTCATCAGATGAAATAGACACGTAAAAAGTAATTAACGAATAAATAAAGTTTTGTCGCACCTTTTAAAGAGTGTAACTGTTACAGTTCCTCCGTAGAAAAAATCCTCCATCGTTTTCAAAAAAAAAAAAATAAATAAATAAATAAAATAAAATAATAATAATAATAATAATAAATAAATAAATAAATAAAAGTACAAAGAGCATCAAAACACATTTTATCAAAGAAAGAAAAAAAAAAGAAAAAAAAACTCGTCCGTTAATAAAATGTCTCGAATTTCACTTTTAATCTGTTGCCAGTTGTTAAATATAAATAAAGAATAAAATGTTCTCGTGAATGAAAAATTTTTGTTACAAAAAAAAAACATCGTCTGCCAAATAATAATAATAATAATAATAATAAATAAAATAAAACAAATGAATAAATAAACAAAAAATCGTCTGCACAGTCAGTAATTTTTTTTCTGAGCCTGCATTTCCGCCATGTTTGCAGAGTCGGAGTCGGAATCAGAGTCCTCACAGAAGATTACTCAGAAAAGTACGTTACAAACATTATTTATCAAAACCATTTTCTTACAAAGTTAATTTGAAGGAAATCCGACTTTAAGTTCAGGATCAACATTCAACTTAAATTCCCGTAGACGCTAATGTTATTTTTTTTTCTGAACGGTTCAATATTGAACGAAAAATGGTTCAAATCAAAAAGCAAAATATGGGAATGTATGGGAAAGCCTCTCCGAGATTTTTCAAACAAAAAAAAGTTTATTCCATTCGGACGGTTCACTCAAAAGTTATTAGGTGGGGAAAGGTTGCTTGAGCGGTTCAATGTTGAACGAAAAATTGTTCAAATCAAAAATGTAGATACGGGAATGAAGTATCCTTGAAAAGATCTTTCGAACAAAAAAAAGTTTGTTCAAATCGGATTGTTCACTCAAAAGTTAGCATCGCGGGACCGGTTGTTTGAACGGTTCAAAGTTGAACCAAAAATTGTCCAAATCGAAAAATCAAATATGGGAATGAGCTGCACTCGCTGAGATCTTTCGAACAAAAAAAAAATTATTCCATTCGGACGGTTCACTCAAAAGTTATTAGGTGGAGAAAGGTTGCTTAAACGGTTCAATGTTGAACCAAAAGTGTTCAAATTGAAAATTTAAATACGGTAATAAAGTATCCTTGCCGAGATGCTTCAAACAAAAAAAAGTTTGTTTAAATTGGACTGTTCATTCAAAAGTTATTAGGGGTGACAGCTTGATTGAGCGGTTCAATGTTGAACGAAAAATTGTTCAAATCGGAAATGTAAATACGGGAATGAAGTACCCTTGAAAAGTTCTTTCCAACAAAAAAAAGTTTGTTCAAATCGGACTGTTCATTAAAAAGTTAGTATCGCGGGACCGGTTTTTTGAACGGCTCAAAATTGAACCAAAAATTGTTCAAATCAAAAAATCAAATATGGGAATGAGCTGTACTCGCCGAGATCTTTCCAACAAAAAAAAGTTTGTCCAAATCGGAATGTTCATTCAAAAGTTATTAGGGGGGACAGACAGACCGACAGACCGACCGACAGACCGACACACAAATTCCCCATCTCAATACCCTACTTTCAAATTTTTAATTTTTCGATATTCATTTTACCTCTTTATTTTTTTAACTTGGCGATATTTTTTGGACTTGGCGATATTTTTTTTAACTTGGCGATATTTTTTGGACTTGGCGATATTTTTTAGATGCATTAAGCTACTTTTAATGCTTTTTTCGTCTTTCTTTTATTTTTAATGGGAAAGGGCCCTGAAGGGAGCTCTGTTCTTAATTTTGAACCAGAACCTAGGGTCGAGCAAACCCTAGGCCCAACACCCCCAGAGGTATCGTTTCACTTGGAGGACTTTGTGACCACGACATTTTTAACGCCTCTCAGCCACCATTAATCAAGACGGTGGATCTTTGATCGGCTGGGATCGAACCCGGGTCCCTCCGGAAACGAGTCCGATGCCTTACCGATCGGGCCACCACGGCCCCTTCAGTTTGTTAACGTTCCCGCTTCTTATTAAAGTTCTCTCAATCTCTAATCAGCACAAAAAAAAAAAAAAAAAAACTCACTAAGTTCTTAAAAATTCTTCACCAAACACTAAAAATAATACTTAGCATGGAGCATGGATATCAGTAACAGCTATTTACCGTCGTAAAATCAGTGACACTCATTTCAGTTCAGTGGCGCATTCACTGGGGGATAAGGGGCTTAAGCCCCTCCCAGAAGTACGAAGATGAACCCCTCGACAAGACTAAAGATGGCCTAAAATTGCCATTTTTGGCCTTTAATTTCAGAAATGTTCCCGGAGAGAGACCCCAAACATCTTTCAAATAAACCAAAAGTTTTTTTTTTAAGAATACAAATTCGAAAAATTTCAAAGAACTACTTACCCTTTCCTTCTCTAAATTGGCCAGAGTTTTTAGCTCTTACATTTCAAAGTATTTCTTAGCAGGGAGCCTGCACACCCTTCTAATGTCTAATTTCTCCAAAAATAGCTCCAAAATCTGTTTTTAGTGAGTGCTACTTTTGAGTGCAACTTTTTTTTTTTTATTGGGGGGGGGGGGGGAGGACAGCTTTATCGATTGAACCATTTATCGATTTCGTCTTTCACTTGACTTGTAGGAGTTCGTAACGAAACTTCAAGTCCCTCCAATCCTGGAAACAATACTGGGTGCGCCACTGTTTCAGTTTGAAAGTTCCATAAACTCATTACAATTCCAATCTTCCAAAATGAGATTCGTCCAGAAGATATTTTTGCACGAGCAAATTATCAAACCAACCTCATACACGATGCGAACACAAAACAAAACACAAACTAATAATCACCGCAAAAACTAACTACAAGCAGAACTACGCACGGCGGCATGGCTCTTTCACAAAACTGAAAATCTACGACAGAATAACAAACAACCCGCAGCGTCGTCATAAATGTGTCAACATGCCGGAAAACCACAGGTTTCGCGTTCAAGGAAAACAATGCTGCGTTTACAACAGCGGAGTTAAAAATCTGTGGGAGGAAGTCTTTTTACCTGCAGGGCAATTATCTGAAAAAGAAAAGAGGCCATCCAGAGAATCTTCTTTGGGACGATGCTGTTGTAGCAGTCAGTTGCCTAGACAGTGGCCCGGCGGGTTCGTGATTTTTCGATTTCTGTTGAAGGTGGAATACATAATGCTTCGGTTCGCGAGCACTCGGGATCACACCGGAACTTAAGTTAAGGGCGTATCAGTTTATTTGTTTGAGGATGAAACACCTGGGTATATATGGCTGGAGTAGCAAATTAACATATCTTGTCTTGAATCATTATTCATAAGTGTGATAGTGAGACTAAGTCTGCTGCTTGCTAACACAAGTCAAAAAGCACTATGTAACGTTGTGGCTGTCCACAAGCGATGCCACAATTTGAAAAAGAGGGAGGGAAATTATGAGTTAGTGACAAGAGGAGGGAATAAAAAAAAGTGTGACAAAAAATAGAAATGTGATTTTTAAAGATTACCCTCATGTTGGAATTCAAATTTTGACAAAACCTTTTTAGACAAAAAAAATTAAAAATTTTCAAAATTTAAAAATTAAAAAAAAATCATAGACTAAGGTTCTTGTAATTTTTTTATGTGCATTCTCAAATTCTTCATATTTTCTGTTGAAAAATTTAAAAACCTTATAACATTAGTTACCCCGGTACAATTTTTTTTCATACACTCATTTGAGTGTCTCTAAAATGACAAAAAATGTAAAATCGCAAAATTTCCAGAGGCTATAAAATCAAAACGCATAGAGATACAAAGAAAAAAAATAAGTCATTGCTTATAATTAAGGAAGGATGTATACCAAGTTTCATCAAAATCCGATATGGTGGGTGTTAACCCTACACTGCATGGTGTTGCCAATTGGCTACATGGACAATTTGTCCTCCTTATGAACAGCAGAATGTAGTCATAAGGCAACTCAATGCATAAAAAGCAAGTATTGGGTATATTTAAAGCAATTATCACCATTTATCCTCCATGCATGGCAGCACTGGTCTGTTACATGCTCTTAAATGAATCCAAATGGATAGCTTTTAAAATCACTCAAACTACCATGTTTTGAAATTATTTTTTACAATGAAATATTTTTCTTCGTCTTTTAAAAAAATAACATGAATAAAATAAACATTTATCTTTTGTTTAAGATGCGTTTTACATCAAAATAATTATTTGGAAAAAATCTAGGACATAATACACGTCTGTAGCCATTTGGCAACATTATGCAGTAAGCATATAGAGAACACTTCGATTCATCTCTACAATTCATGAAGTATGTGCTTTGTTTATGTTTCGCGCTAGCTTCTTTCTCTTTTTGGAAGGTATAATATAATCATGCGGACCCAAAAGTGGTACTTTCGGCTGTTCTACCGTTTATAAGACCTCGCAATTATCAATGCTTAGTTGATGTTCAACAGAGTGAACAAACGAAAAATCAATCGGGAAAAGCCTTTAAAACGTGTTCACTTTAGATTTCAGTTAGCACAAACGTTGTGCTTACACGGACAAGTAAAGTCATTAATAATTTTAAAATATAGTTTTGAAAAAAAAAACTAAAAAATACGCTTTTACATTGGAATGCGCTGTGATCATCACGGGTTTCCCTCTGATTTTCAAAACTACTAAATATCCGCACTTAAGTTTACATGTGTACTTATAATACATCAATATGCAATACAGTTTAGCCTTTAGTATTAAAAATAATATTAAATATATTACTTTTATATTTGCAAAGAACGTAAATTTTATCTTTTATTCAGAGTTACATACATACATACATACATACAAACAAACCCACATGTGAAATTAATAAAAGCGTATTAAAAAGAGACCATGAGCTACAGAGGAACTAGTTACAAACCAAAAAAAAAAAAAAAAGAGAAAAGAAAGAAAGCTTGCGCGAGAGAGCCTCCAAAAGACATCAGATTTGACAGAATTGATCATCGGAAAGTACAAGTACATATAAAAAATAATGTAAAATGTCAAAATGTAAAGGATTACAAGAGTACAGTGTACCAAATGTTCAACTCCTCTATTTTTTTACAAAAAAGAACTAATTTCAAGACTATCATTTACAATCATTTTTATCTGTTGAATGCATGGTGTAGCCATTTGGCAACGAAACTATTTTTAATTAGAAAGGGGTGAAAATTTAGAGTTAAATTTTTTTAAATATTTTTCCATGTTTTCTTATTACATTTACAAACACATATATTTTTTTCTACGAAAAATAAAAAATCATGCAGTGTAGGGTTAAAATCCCATTTTTGTGGTTGATTTGACTTGGAATGATCCAGATGTGAATTTCATTTATCAGAAAAATAAACATTTCTATACCCTAAGCAAGGGCTAAGGCAGATTTAAAATTCGAACCATGGATCAGAAAACTGACATGAATACGCAAAATTAGTTACAGCGAGGGATCATTACAATCAATTTTTCTTAGTAAGGGGGCGAAAATGAAATAAATTGCGACCTTCAGATTCAGAGTAAGAGTGAACTGAATGAGTGGAAAGTCTGGAAGAATTAATGGATAGCAAACCCAACTTGAGATACAAATACAAATGTGGCGACCAGCAGCAGGCTCTGGGCCCAACTTGGCTGGTCGTAGTCAATTTAAAGACCCCAATGAAGATCAATGGCCCTCTTAAAGCCATCTACTCCATTGCTCTTTACCGCCTCTTCCGGTAAGCTGTTCCAAGTTCCCACTACCCTGCTAAAATAGTAATTTTTTCGAATTTCAAGATTAGCCTGAGATTTAAACAGCTTAAAACAATGACCCCTTGTCCTGCTTTCCGTGCTAAAATCTAACCCCGTAACATCATTCATTTTAATAAATTTAAACAACCGAATCATGTCCCCTCTGACTCTCCTTCGCTCAAGGCTATACATACTAAGCATTCTAAGTATGGAATCATAGTCTAAATTAGAAAACCCATTTACTAACCTTGTAGCCCTTCTTTGTACCCTTTCCAATAAATTAATGTCTTTCTTCAGATAAGGAGACCAAAACTGAACAGCATACTCCAAATGAGGTCTTACTAAACTTCTATATAGAGGCAGAAGAACCTTCTTAGATTTGTTTGAAATAGATCTATTAATAAACCCAAGCATCCTATTGGCTTTGTTACTAGCTATGCTGCACTGTTGACTAGACTTGAAATCCTGATTTATTAAGACACCTAGATCCATAACATTATCTGCCCTGCTAATGACTGAACCCTGTAAATAATAGCTTGTATGCTTATTTCCATGACCGAAATGCAGCACTTGACATTTCCCAACATTAACTGCCATACCCCACTTGTCTGCCCATTTAGTAATATGATCCAAATCCTGTTGCAGCTGATTTATTTGTTCGTCATTTTCTACAACCCCCAGCCCCCTCTAGATTCTAGCGAGCGCCTCGCGAGAGACCACGTGACCAAGGGCGGATCCAGCTTCTGGCTAAGGAGGGGTCATTTTCGGAAAAGGGGGGGTCAAAGTGCAATATTTGGGCAAAAATGGGGGGTTTTGACAATTTTTTCGAAATTTAAGTACCAAAAATGAAATTTTTTGCCATATTTTGTCGGTTAAGGGGTGGTCATGACCCCCATGACCCCCCCTCTGGATCCGCGCCTGCACGTGACATACCGAGAGCAAGAATATACATGGGTCCCTCGTCTCGCTCTCGCCAAGCCTCCTCTCGCCCTCTCGGACCTCGCCATGTCTCGGTTCGTTGTCGGTCTCTTGGGCACGAGGCAAAGGAGACCCCCCGCGTAGGTTGCTCCGCTCGCGGCCAAAGAGGGACCGGCGCGTCAACCATTTTGTTTCACCCCTTGTTCAGAATGGATATCATGATTTGATTGTTGATTGTAAATGATAGTCATATTTAATGTAGAAATGCGATCAAAAGCAATGACTGCCCCCCCCCTCCCTTTAAATTATTTATGCTAAAAATAGTGCAAGTCATTTTGTTTCGAAAACGAAATGCAATACTTCATGTATCTATTGCTATTTTATATTTTTGTGAAAATTATTAATAATCTAAAGGCTAAAAACACAAAATAAATATTACTTCAAATATGTAAAAGGATTTCAAATTATTTAGAGCTTTTTACCGCAAAAAAAAAAAAAAAAGAAAAAAGATTTCGGCTGTAAAATAGGTCAATAAAGGTTCTTAAAGATGCGTTCAAGTAGTTAAAATTTTATAAATTTAATACAAGAGTGTTGACACTTTTTTAGCGAAATTTCAGGTTATAATTATAATGCAAGATCCACCCTTAAGACATTTTATAGCACATTACTCAAAAATGAGAATGCTCATTTTAAATAAATAAATAAATAAAATAAAAACATAAATATTCTTTATTTTTCCAAACATCAAAGAATATGTATGTTCTGAAGAAGAAAAAAAAAAAAGAGGGGGAAGTAAAATTCTATATACCTGATAACTTATCGTTTGCACTTTTAGTTGGCACTAACTGTCTTTAATTTTGATGATATTTGACATTCAAAAACTATTTGATTGAAAAAAGTCAAAAGTAAACGAATAATAAGTGCGATCTAGAAAATATCTCACATCAATTTTGAAGAATTATAGAACAAACAAAAAATTACTTTTGCACTACAATACGGAAAGTAAATAAATACAGAAAGATAATTTAGGCAACTTTTTCTCAGATGAATTTTGTTTTCAGAAACACAGTACACACATTTTTTTCTGCATTAAAAATAAGTTCCTTGTAGCCTTCAAAAGGCGTGTGCGGTGTAGCGTACATAGACTTAGGTGCGCCCACCTGCAAGATTTGTAAGTGCGCCCCTCCCCCCTACAAGAAAATTATATATAACTCTAAAAAATATATTTTTAGTGTGACTCATAGTGCTATTTTATCGTGCGCCCTCAGACATCTTGCACCCCCCCCCCCGCGCCGAGGGGTCTGTGGGGTACGCCACTTTGTGTACGCAATGTTTTATTTCATTTTGCGTTTGCAACATTTATTGTTATTATTTATGTATTATTATTTTTATGTATTTACTTTTGTTTTATCATTTTCTTTTCAACTGTATCTTGATTTTTATCATATACAGTCCTAACAGAATAAAATTTTTTGTCTGAAGTTTTCTTTTCTTTTTTTATCATCTAAGTTTAAACACTTGATTTCCGTTTTGAGAATTAATCCTGATTTTAAAATAGTCAGTACCGTAATAATGTGATCCAGAGTGGACCAAAATGGTGGGCAATTTGTTTTTTTTACTGGCCATTCGCTTGTCCGAGAATGTAGATAGCCCTCTCCGTACACACCTTATCTCCCCTTCTCTCGGGTAATAAATCTCCTGGCTGCTCTCGACCAGCTCTCGCCGAGAATGTAGAGCCACGGCCATAAGTTTGACATCATCGGCAAAACAATTCATGTTTCCAGAAACATTTTCATGAATAAAAGTGGCGCCACCGGGTGGGCGCTTACGATGTAAGTTGGGAGATAACTTACATCTGAAGACGGGCACAAAATCTTATGATAATCTAATGCAAAGAGTTGCTCATCCACCTCCGATATTTTGAGGAGGGGGGGGGGATTTCTCATTAGTGCCAAAATGTGTTGACCGCATATAAAGAAAACTATTCTTCTACGAGACTTATTCATGCCAATCCACAAAAAAATAATTGACCTTTAACAGTAATACTTCAACAATTCCGGCTTTAACCCTCCCCTCCCTCCCCACACACACCAGTACATTATGAAACATTGTAATTAATTCTAGCTTTAAAGCTGCTAAAAAATTCAAAAGCCATCAAATTGGAAAATTTTGTTTCATTAAGTTTGTTTTTTTTTTCTAACAATGTACGTAGGTTCAAAATTGATTGCATTTTTATTAACGCTATAAAGTTTACTACATTTTTACCAAATGCACTATGAAGTCAAGCTAAATATATCTTTAAGGTCAACTGACGTTAGTGCATGTTTGAAACTATCTTGCATCTTTTTCTTTCTCTCTCTTTCGCTAAAAAATTAAATTCACCTCCAAAGATTGCTTTTTTCCGTTTTAATCAAATTATGTTTATGTATCTTATTAAATATTAGATTTTCTCATTTGTGTACATGCAGATAGGAACATAAAGCCGAAATCAGCAGATAAAAATATTGAATTTTCCATTGCAGTTGAAGAATCATGGATACCCAACCCAAGTAGCACACTTCGTTTCTTAAAGGTTGTAAAATGGTTATTACCGTTGTAACAACCGCTTCAAAACGTTTATAGGTTATTTGTGCTACCTGGGTAAGTACAAGGAGAAACTGAGGGTTAAGGAAGAACTAGTGAAGCTAATTATTCATCTATTATTTGCTCCCCCTTCTTTTATGGAGGAAAAAGTTTTGGAATATAAATCTTCGATTACGTGCGAGAATTTTGTTTTCAAAAATATTTCGACTTCATAGAATTTAAATGTAAGGGAAGTCACATCTCCAGAAAAGAAAGAAAATTAGTCGAAGTTTTACAAAAACTTGCGAACAACAAAAGTAGAAAATGCAATCGCTTTTGTCGAATAGCAACAAGGCAACACAGGTGAAATAAGCGATCGATAAACGATTAAGATTTTCAATTATTTGTCCATTTATAACTATTTTTAGATTTATATATATTTCTGCAGTAAGTTGATATTTTTGAGAATAAAATAATCACAGAGAAATAAGAGAAAATAGAGCTTTTTAAAATAAGGAAACAAACAATTACGTTCTTTTTATATCATTGTTTGCAAATGGACGCTTAACCCTTGTGGGTCCCTCCCATTTCAGTTACACTCAAGACCCTTGGGGTCATAAACGACCCCAATGCTTCCTTTAATTTATTTATTATAACTATTGAATGTTACATGCATTATTTAAGTTCACACACTTTTTAATGCTAAAAAATATTAAAAAAAGACACAATCAAAGTAAAATTTAGTTTATGCATTAAAAATTAAAATTTTTGAGGAAAACTTACAGTAACTGTAGATTTATTTACAACTGTTACAGATCTGAAAAAACATGATTTTTTGCAAGTGAATTTCAAACACTTATACCATTTTTCGATGCATTTTCTGTCCAGTTCTCTTGGACAAAAGTTGCAACGTCCTCTTTTTTTGGCATTCTGGGGAAGTGACCCCAAGGGTGTTGTGTACAAAAAATGAAATTCGGGAAAA
Organism: Uloborus plumipes; assembly: GCA_038373865.1. Lineage (NCBI taxonomy): Eukaryota > Metazoa > Arthropoda > Arachnida > Araneae > Uloboridae > Uloborus > Uloborus plumipes. The sequence continues at coordinate 4,430 of JAXGGA010014239.1, read as the reverse complement.
ATAAAACACAATAATAGCATTATTTTGAATAGAAAACTAGAAGAATAAAAGCCACAAAATGAAATTAAAAACAAATGGTTGATTAACAAGATATATTAAACAGAAATTGCATTGGGGCAGTGGCGTACATAGCGCCCCCGCAACCCCCGCGGCGCGGGGGTGGGGCGCAAGAGGTTTAAGGGCGCCCGATCCAGAAAAATAGCACTAAAGGTTACACGGGGAAAATATTTTTTACATTTTAATAGGGGGTGGGGGGCGCACTTACAAATCTTGCTGGGGGGCGCACCTTAGTCTATGTACGCTACTGCATTGAGGTCACATATGACCCCAAGGAACCCACGAGGGTTAAATTTAGTAACTTCTAAGCAAGTTGACGATACAAAAACCAGTCAAAAGACAAAATTTCTAATTTCAAGAAATTTTTTAAATCATTACATTAAATTATGAAATCGCGATTACACTCTTTACCGGAAAAAAAAAAAAAAAAAAGAAATATGTATACATTTTAATTTTGAAACATTGTACTCCTTTACCGAGAAACTTTAAACAAGGGTAAAATTGCTTTTCCAACCTTTGAAAGTTTGTCGCTTGACTGGCTTTTGAAATAAACGGTTCAACTAACGGTGCTGAAACAGGCTATTTTATTTCTTCAAGTTGCACACATATTTTTTTAATGTGAAAACATAATGTTGTTACAGCTTTTCCCCTCTCAATAAGGGAGTCCAAGGCAGGCACGGATACAAACGGGGGTCATGATCCCCCCCCCCCCCAAACGGCCAAATATAACAAAACTGCATTTTTTGCAATTTTTTTCCGTAAAAATTGCCAAACACCACCATTTTCGGGCAGAATCGCACTTTGTCCCCCCTCTTTCCGAAAATGACCCCCCCCCCTAATCAGAAGCTGGATCCGCCCTTGGACCAAGGGAACTGGACTTGATGCCCTTCAACTGGAGGCAGTGGCGTATTTACGTATGGGCTTAATGGGCTATAGCCCAGGGCGGCACGATTGGAGGGGCGGCACTTTTTCCATGTAAAGTGAAGACCTTTTTTTTTGACAGTAGGGCGGATCGGCCGCGAGAATAATATCAATTAATTGAATTAAATACTGTTCTTTATTTAATAACACTGGAATGCTGGTGGAATTTTTCATACACAAGCATTGAACCGCAGGGGAAAAAAAGAAAAGAAGATAAGATAGAAATAAAACTAGAAAGATGAGAAAAAGAGACTGCGAGACAGTAAAAATTGTTCGTTAAAACCGGGTCTTGCTCGTTAAAAACGAATTCTGTTCCATAAAGTTTAACATTGACCCAACAAAATATTCTCGTTTCCCTCGTTACATCCGAGCTCGTTATAAACGAGTTCGACTGTACTCATTACACATTTTTAAAATTATTTTATTGTTTATTTATTTATTGATTTTGTTTTATTTTTTCTAAAATATTTAAATGAAGCCATGATCCATTTCAATAAAATTTTGTACACCAGTCGAGATCAGCCTGTACAAGAAAAAAAAGCAAATTTTATTAAAAAAAAAATTTAAAACTATTTTTGAAACAAAGATGTGAAGATTATTCATTTCAAAAACTTTTAAATTTCGAAGGAAAGTTCTTAATGTAATTAAGTACTAAAAATGTTGATTTATAATATTGTAAGAGCAGATTTGTAGTAGTAAAAGTTGAGATTCGCAAAAGACTAATTTTTACCCATTGGCTGGTTGTTAACAACCGACCAATTTTATGTTTAACTATCTGTGTGGCCGGGCTTTGCACGGTTTACCTTGAAAATACAGTTTATGTCAAGTAAATAAAAAAGTTTTTTTTTACAACTCTAAAATTCAACACCTCAAGGGGGGGGGGGCGGCCAGTTTCAAAAGCCCAGGGCGGCCTTACGTACAAATACGCCTCTGACTGGAGGTGTCCCTTTTTCGAAGGTGTATAAGAATTGATGCATGCTGTTAAATTAACACAATATAATATCAAAAATCGATTGAAAATGTTTTACATATACTAAATAAAATTAATAATTAATCAAGTAGAAAAATATTGTTTCAAAAACTAAAATTTTATAAAGAAATCTAGATGAATTAAAGTTTTACAATTTATATAGACATTATTTTGAAGTAATTTGGAACATGGATTTGCTTCTAATCCTATAACTTACCGTTTAATACAATGTAAATAACAGGGTGATCACATTAAGCTTTCTATATAAATTTTGCTTTGGGCACTATCTGCTGAAGCTGAATCCATATTAATAAATAGAAAAGCACGATCGTAAATCACAGCAAGAATTTCAAAGTACATATGTTTGTGCTTTTTGCATCTCAATGTCAAGACAAATTTTTACTAGTTAATTTTTTAAACACAAATAAATCTAAATTTCAATAAATGTAATATTTTATACGCATTAATTTTCGTCTCACGATTTGTCTATCACGTCCTTTAAATATAGTATCTCTTTCGCAGAGGTAAATGCATGGAGGTCCCAGTTCAAAGGGACCGGGACCAGAAGGAGTGTCCCTTGAATAGAGGTGTTCCTTATTCAGAGGTGTCCCTTTAAGGAGATACTACAGTAAACTCTCGATTATCCGCAAAGGTCTCGGGAAAGAAACAAACGCTATAACACATTTTTTAAAAAAGGCACGAATTTAAATTTTGTTTTTCGAAACATTTCTTACCCAAGAGTGCTGTGTACTTCATCCAATAAATTATTTTACCCGGGCGTTATCGTAAGTACCACTTCTTTATAGATTTTATATGCTTGAGAACCTCAAATACAAATAATTTTTTATGCTATACCTATATCGTCACTGTTTGTACGTATCACGTTTTCAGTGGAATGCAATTATTTTAAAGCATAAGACTTTATCTTTAAATTTTCTTTTATACTTTTTTCGGATTATCCGCGATTTTTGTTATCCGCGATACCCGTGCCACTCAATCCCGCTGATAATCGGGAGTGTATACTGTACTGTATTTTCATTTTTCTGAAAATGTTTTGTTTTGAGAATTTTTATATTTTTGCGTAAGGACAACGTGCACTAAACCATTTTTTACGCTTGAAAATCAATAAACGCTGAAAATACAGTTAATAATGAATTCTTACTCACGTGAAAGTCCTCCTCCACACCATGTGTGCCAATCTTCAAAAGTGCTTTTGCGCCGACAGACAGCTGAAAAGCCATTTTTGTGACTAGCATCGCAATATTGGATTCGAACAAGCCAAGGACACTTTAGCGGGTGACTGATTTTTTCTGCAATTATTTTTGCTGCTTGACTACATTTCACAGACCCATCCCAACTCTTCGAACTGGTAACCAAGTAACCTTTTATGTTCTTTCTTTAGAACGAATCTGTCAATTCCGACGGAAAGAAGGTTACAGGGAACGTTGAAATGTGGGCTTGTTAAATTGTCTATCGGGACAGCTTGGCAGTGCCTCAAACTCAGTAGTAGTGACAGAACCATTCAGTGTCGATTAAATCTCGCTTGTCATTTATGGAGTTCAAAAATTGAATTCAGGTTAATGATCTTTTCGTCAAATTCGAATGCTGCTCGATGGCAAACCGAATATAAAATGTTCCAAAAAGTGTTGAACAATTGGCCCAGTTTGATTCGGGGATGACTGACATTTTGTACATTGGTACCATTTCTCAGTAAAAGGTTTTTTTTTTTTTTTTTGAAGTAAAATGCTCAAATTCTTTAAACTAGTTGAAAGACTTGGGAGATGAAGGAGTTATGTGACAAAACAGAAATTGTAAGTAATTAAAGTTCAAAGTTTTATTGTTGCAGCTTTTTTGTTTTCTGGTTTTGTCGTTCATGTGCGTATGAAATTAGGTGACATCTATTGTTTGATGTACCAAGTTTTATTTGCTTATTTGAACAAACTGCTAATTGTCCAGGGTGTTTATTTTTTTTTTAAATGTAACATAGCTCTTTCATCCTTCAAGCCCTCCAATTACGAAACAAAACAATTTCCAATTAGAAGTTTCCTCCCATGCAGTGCACAACACAAATCGGGAATAACAGTGCAAAGAATGTTTCGAACTGTTTATAAAAGAACACCTCGAGATAGGAACATTTCAAAACACTCTTTGCACTGTTATTACGAATTTGTTCTGCATTTCCTACCAGCGACTAGCTTGTGTTTTATCTAGTGGGCACGCAATTTTTGAATTTGTCCCCTCATAAAAAGCACAGGTGCGATAGACGGGACCAAAAAAGAAAAAAAAAAAAAAATCCTGTCAACTAAGAATTTAGTGGCCAAATTTTGCCAATATTATCTCGTAGCGCTTTGACTTTTTTTTTTTTTAATCAACTTCAAATCGAGGAGGTTTGATTCGGACACCCTTTATTTATTCAGACAAGAGTAAGGTGACCAAATGTCTTGGGTTTATCAGGATTGTCTTGGTTTCCAATTTTTAAAAA
>JAXGGA010014238.1:0-32725 GCA_038373865.1 Uloborus plumipes | reverse complement strand
ACCAAAAAACATCGATGTTTCAAAACATCGATCTTTTTTTAAATTGCTTACGCATTTGAATGTACTGTTCAGTTACTCCCCATTACAAGCGCATTTTAATATCCCTCAATTAGATATATCTTTTGTTTCCTGGAAAAGCATCAACCGTAAGATATCGATGTCAATTAAGAACACTTTTTCCAGTGAGATATATACTGCAACTGTTGATTAACTGCGTAACTTTTTTTTGTCACATATTTTTGTAAAACTTTTTTTTTGCTGAAATGTAAAACATCATCGAAAAAAATATCAAATGCAAAACAACGATGTTTTAAAATCATTGACAGTAAATCATTATTAGTTATGGAAAAAAAAATTTTTTTTTCTTTCAATTTGGTAGATATTGCAACTAGTGGTTAAAGACAGATGAATCTTTTTTGTTGCATATTTTTATTTTTTTACTGAAATGTAAAAAGGACATCGAAAGAAGGAAAAAAAATATTAAACTCGACACAACAATCATTAAAAGACGTCAAAAAAAAAAAAGGCAAAAGCAAGTTAAAGATGTTTTAGAAGCATCGAAAGCAAAAACATCGATAATAATCATACAATATTTTTTTTTACAATGAGGTAAATATTGCAACTTGTGATTAAAGATGAAACTTTTTAATCAGTATGCTTATCGTATACTTTTCTTTGGCTTTATTTGCTAGAATATAAAACATCGACATCGAAAACAACATGGAACCCAAAACATCGATTTTGGAAAAAATAATCGACCCTCAAACATCGATAGTAAAAACATCGATGTTTCCAAAATATCGACATCGATGTCGCAGCACTAATTAGGAGTAATAAGTAAATAATGCCGCTCACTTAATAACATGACGTAACAGTTTGTTTACTCATTTTTTCAAGAACACAAATGTTTGGAGAGAAGTTGAAGAAAAATACGCTAAGAAGAGAGAAAGGTGATCTGTCACAGCAGTGCTACACAGCAATCACTTAAACCATCTTTTAGAGTTGAAAGAAATGACACTTGGAAGGTTTTTATGTTATCGCACTATTCTAGAATTTCTTCGCGGTGCTGACAGGCTTGACGTCATAACAAACGTGCTCGGCATTTAACTTTTGTAGGAAAAAAAATAAAGCACAAAACAAATTATAAGAACGAAACTTTTCTTAATGAAAATGTATCGTTTTAGCGAATATGCACTAAGCACTAGGCTCAAATAAAATACTATTCTTAATGCACTAGTTGTATACATTATGTAATTAATACGCTGTAGCAAAGCATAGTTACGATTATTTCTATGACATAAAAATCGACAAAAAAAGCTATATTTTAGTGCAGCTAACTCATTTATGCCCAAGTTTTTTTAAACAATTTTTTTCAATTTCTATCTGCTTAAAACTCTTATTTGGGATGGTTTAACTATATTTTAAGCGCCAAATATATCACCGTTGTCATATTTATTAAGTTATTCAATGTCCTGTTTATGAGACAGTGGGCATACTCGTATATATGAGCAAAATGAGACAATACTTGAAACTTTCACAGGAGCAAATCATTAATAGTTTCTGGTGGTTAAATTGAAAAAATGTGTAAAATCTTTCAAATTAAACTTGTTTTATTATTTTAACATAATTTCTGCAGAATAATAATAAAAAATAACTAAGTCGGAATAGGTATTTTGCATAAAATTGTTGATTTGAACATTTATCATTGGAGGCCAGCGTTACATATTTCACATTTTCTTGTCGTTTCACTTGGACATAGAGCGCAGCTCAGTTGCGTTTTACTTATAATAATTGTGCGACCAAATCTTTTTCGTTAGCACTTTTACTGTCGTCTTTTCCTTGGAAAAAATCAAACTGTACTAAGTAGCCATTTAGGCAATTTAGACACCAGCATTTGAACGCACATTTACTAATAATTAATTAATCATTAAACAGAAGATTTTATTTTATCACATAAAAGACATGCATTTCAACTGGTAGTTGATTTTGCTACAGACAGATAAAAACTTTTTATGCAAAATGTACTCACGAATTCCCAATGTCCTGTAAATATGACGCTTCAGATTGAGCATGATTATACAAAAATGATATAATTATTTTTGCAACGTAACATTACAGAAGACTTCTGTGATCTGTTTTAAGCAACTCATTTTAAAATAATTTAATTTCAAGAAAAATAAGTTCGCAAAAAAACACTTACTTTCTGCGACTACCATTCTGTATCGTTGCATGACTCATTTATCTGAATATAACTGTTAGCAAATAAACTCTGATGTCCAAATAGTGACTTCATCTGGTTTTCTCAAGAAGAAGAAGGAATGTTCAACTTGTGAAAAACAGCTTTGGTAAAATTATACATGCATTACAGACTTTTTTATGCAGTAACTGACAAGCGTCCCGTTTTTTAGCTACTGGGTATAAATGGGTTAATATGAAACTGTTGCAAAGCGTGCTCAAGGTACATACATTTGATTGTATGGAATCATGAAGACGTCTATGAATAAAACAACTAGGATATAATAATTTTTATTGCAAATAATTAATATTTTTATAGAATAAAATAACATTTCTTATTCATAATCTCAAAACTACTGGTTTCTGGCAAATTTTGTGCTTTTATTTGTCGTCATATCTTGTACTGCTGTTCTTTTACTTATACTACTCAGTTACGTTCTATTATTATTACAGTATAAATTCATTCTATTCTTAACATAATTATTTTTCGAGTACTGTTTACACTTCAAACTTATACCATACAATTATGTTACTCAAATCGCCTGATTCTACAGCTCAATCATTTATATTGCTCATTTTTAAGAACAGAAAATGTTAACAAATGAAGTAAATGAAGTATGAAAATTTGAAAAAAATATTCAAGCAAAACATTAAATATTACCACAAACGCAATTGACGGGTCTTAGGACTGTTAAAATTTTAAAGCTACGCAACAAATACCGATTATTTAAAAGCTTTTGACTAAAGCTCTATACAAGCTATGTTTCAGATTTTAATTTTAAATGAAAGCTGAAAATCTCAAAAATAATACATGATATAACATATATTTAAACAGTACGATTTTGTTATAGAAAAAAATAATCGTAAAATTTAGTTTTCTCAAGTTCGATAAATCACATGCACTCTCTCTACCGAAAAATGCATCTATAATCCTAATATTAACTTTTAAGTATTGCCATATACCTTCCTTAAAACATGAAACTCAGTTTAAATTTTGGAAAATATTTTGTTGATTTTTTATTGAAATCGTAAAAATAAATATCAAAGTTGACCAACATTTTGGGAGAAAATTTTTTTTTCTAAAAAAATTGATTTTCAGGTTATAGAAATAGGCCACACAAACATATTGAAAAAGTTTATAAACATTTGCAAAAAAAAAAAAAATGAGATATCTTCCACTCAAAACGAAAATCTGACTTCTGAGAAAAGAGTTTAAAGCAGCCATTGTTAACATTAATCTCATTGGGTATAGTTTGCGTTAATCAAATAGTTTATATCAGGGCCGTATTTAAAGGGTGAGTTTTTAGAGTTCAAACCCCCTCCGAAAATTTTCAAAACTATTACAAAAATTCCTTTTATAATTTCTCACTGAAAAATTTATTACTACAATTTTATTTTAATTTCCTTATTTACTTTGAAACTGCATTTGAAAAATGAAATTATCCTTATTGAATAATTGTGCAAATTAAGTTTTTTTCTGAAGTATTTGTTTTTATTGTAGTTTTTGCAAACATAATTTCTTAACAATGCACCTTTCCCTTTAAAATTTTAATATCACTTAAAAAGAAATACAAATTCTTCAATTTATAAGTACTAAACTCTAGATTTAACACATCTTATAAGTGTCCAGTGTGACAGAAATTTCAAAAGTACTCCTTCGAATGCGCGTATATGAGCAAACTCATCCAATGTTTTTTTCTTCATAGAAAAGATGAATTGTCTTTTTTTTTTCATTTTTCATGTTAATACCCTTTTTACATCTATTGTAACAAAAATCAACAGAATATCGAACATAAATCAAATTTTGTTGACTTTATTGATTTCACGAGAAATAGGTTTGGTAAACCCTCCTCGAAACTAAGGTCTGGTTACGGCCCTGTCAGAATTGTATTATACATTCTGGAAAAAAAGCATATATTTTTTCCAGAATATCGAAAATTTTGAAGGTTAGAAGTTTTTAGACCCCTTGTCAGCACAAAAGCAAGAACAAGGAAAGATAGAAAAACATACCAGCTGCGTTGACGATATTTTAAGTTTTCCATTTCATTACAACTTCACATTATGCCAAGTAAATAACTATTTAATAACAACATTGATAGTTCAATAATGACTTTTATACCACAATGTAACTACAGTAAACTCTCGATTAATCTGCGAGGGTCTCCGAGAAAAAAATTCTTAGTTAATTTTATTCTTGTGGAACAAAAACACAATTAACTTATTTTTTCGAAAAAGCACGAATTAATTTTTTTTCCTAACATTTCTTACTCGAGAGTGCAGTGTACCTAATCCAATAAATTATTTTACCTGGGCGTTATCATAAGTACCACTTCGTTATAGATTTTATATGCTTGAGAACCTCAAATACAAATATTTTTTCATGCTGTACCTATCGTCACTGTTTGTACGTATCACGCTTTAAGTGTAATGCATCAATTACTCTTAAGCAAAAGACATTTTTTATTTTCTTTATTTTATGCTTTTTTTCGTATTATCCGCGATTTTCGTTATCCGCGATACCCGTACCACCCAATTCCACGGATAATCGGTAGTGTACTGTTTATGGAAAGTTTTCTGAACATATTTTCTACTAGTAAAAGCAATTATTTGTGAAGAATTTTAGAAGAAAGTGGTTTAGAATGAAGAGAAACGTTACTTTTTTAAAAATTGCTTAACGTTCGTCATTGTGCAACTTACTTTCGAAAAGAGTTTTCCCGTTTGCGAAGCTAATTACTTGTGTTTTATTGCTGCATATTGGTCTGAACAAATGGCAGCATTCTAATTACATTGGTCAGCAGTATTTTTGAATGTCTAAAGGGAGAAAGAATAGCAAATACACAATAGTGAAAGTTTTAAAATCTGCAGGAAAGTAAGCTAATATATTTGCTCATGAATTTGAAACAAAATTACCAGCAAGGATATTGCGACACAGAGTGTAAGAGGTACAAAGAGAAAATGCTGCGAAACTAGTGGGGGAACTCTTAAGTGAAATAGAAAGTATGAAATTAAAATTTTCAGTTCCCCTGCATACTTAGGGGCATACTTATCAATACTTTATAGCCGGGGTTCTCAAGCCAAGTTTTCATGTATCATTACATGCATTCCTATCAAAAACACCTTTAGCTTATTAAAATATGCTATATTACCGTGGGAGGGTAAAGGGCAGTTCACTGCAAATTTTTCATTTTTCTTTTCTTTTTTCTTCTCTCTCTCTTTCTTTCTTTTCTTTTTATTTTATTTATTTTTTTTTTTTTTGCATTTTTGTCTCGGTTGTACTTTAGCTTCATTATATGAGCTTGCTTATTTGGTTTTCGCTGAAAATGAAGTGCGAAAGAAAGGTCAAATTCCAACATTTCCTATTTCTAGTATGGAATCTTAAAAGCATTTCTTCAACTAGCTCAAAAAATCATTTCTGTAGATACTGCCTTTTATCTCCCCTCGTCAGAATAGGGTAAATGATAGCTATAGGTACAGTTAAGGATTTTTTTTTAATTTTAGAATGTTATTTATATGATGGTTATTTTTCTTAGTTCAAAATATTTCTGTTATTAATTTGCTCCGTTACAAGTCTTTATCGTGCACAAATAAAATGCTTACTCTTGTGAAATGAGTTAAAATTATAAAAAATAACGTTTAAATTTCATAGTTTGCAGTTCTTATGAATTGCAATCTAAATAGCAATGTTTGTGCAATTTTAGCAGGTTTAACGACTTTAATTCGTGTGTTTTCTTTTCCTTTGTCTTTTTTTTTCTTCCTTTCCTTTTTATTTTTAATTGGCATAAAATATTTTTGTTGCTGTTGGATTGCTCTATTATTAGTTTATTAGAGCTTAAACTTTTTCCCACAAATTAGAATCATGCTTTCTCTCATTCATTGTCTCTAAAATAAATTATCTGAGCCTAAGCCGCATTTGAAAACACTATAATCCCTGCCCTTTTAAAAACCGTTACATGCGTGGAATTTCTTTAAGAAGATCCTGTTCGCTGTTCTTGCGAAAACGTCGCAATCGGCTACAAAACAAGCTTCAAACAATAAACGACCAATATAACCAACAAGAACAAGCTTTTATTTACTTGGACTTGGGGAAAGGTAATCATTAAGGTTTTGTCGAATAAAGCAGTTACGTATTGCGATAAAAAGTTAGCGTTCTGACGAGCGAACAAAGGTTTATTGTCTGAAAAACTAGAATTTTCTACTGCGGGTAACAATGAAATTCCTTTTGTATTCTCTGGATGTCAACCCCTTGGTTAAAGAAATAATTTTTGAGCACTCTTTCGAAATATTGAAGGGTAATGGTCTATAAAATCTTCACCTTGAACTAGATTTTGACTTGTATCAAGCTTGTTGAAGTTTAGCATCAATGAAACACGTTATTTTTGTCATTCAGTTAAGTTTGTTGAATGATACTGAAAGGTAAAAAAGATATCAAGGACTCATATTGATCATCAACAACAATAGTGGCAGTTTCGTCATTTAAAAAACTTCCAGAGGGGAAGGACAAAGGGTTTATACTCAATACATTTTATGAGAAAAAGCAAAAAATACACACAAAAACAGAATTACGGTAGGAGTAATTGACCACCCCTAATGATCGCCGAAATGACGGGTCTGAATTGTGGCAAAGTGGTACACCTCAAATTTAAAAGAAAAAAAGACAAAAATTATTAATTTAGAATCTGAATTTCATGATTATTCTTGCTACTATACGGGCGCAAATGTAGTTTATTTTTCTGATACATCGTGTCGTATAATGGAAAATCAACAGTGGCACATCTTTAAAATTTTGCAACTCAAAAAACGACTTTCAATTTGTAATATTCATTCAGACTGCAAAAACCAATTTGTAATTGCATCATTTCGTAATTCTTTTAAGTATATTGTAGTACTCTAAGCAAAATCAAAAGCTAAATTTTCTTCTATGTTTTTTAATATTACTCAAAAAAATGAAATCGAGTACCTACTTTCAGCCCTACTTTCCCCTAACGCTATTGAGAAAATCACCAGCAATGACGGGCTCAAGTCATTGTCTATTTTAATACTCTTATAAGGAAGCTCGACAATGAAGTTTTTATTAAATTTATCTTAAATATAGCAAAGATCAAATCGAAGATGATTACTAATCATAGAATTTTTATTTAATTTTTTTTAACAAGTGCAGAAATGTGCTGCTGGTTTATTATCTCGGGACATACAAGTTTTTTTCCTTGTTTTTCGAAGCATTAGTCAAAACAGCAGCCAAACATCAGTAAATATGCAATTAGAATACCCTTACTTCTTTATTTTTTTAATAATTAGGCGTGCTTTAAATTGGAGCTACAAGAGAAAACCAAGTTCCTGTTGTCAACATTGAACGGAACAGCCTTAACAATAATTGTTTTGCAAACAATTCTGTGGTGGCTTTTCAATTTACAAAAGACTAATCTGTTTGCAAGGCTTACTTTAAAATTGAAGCGGAATTTTTACCTTCAGCACTCATTTATATCAACTTTTTTATGAAATCGATTTAACATATTTGTTTCCACACACACAAAATAATTATAATTATTTTTAAAACATAAATGTCTATGTCCTTGATTTTTTTTAACCTTCGTTTGGTCTTATATTATACTGAACGATTTTGAATTCTTAATTAATATGTGAATACAGTAGCCATTGCCTTGTCCAGTGGTCAGAAAAGCCTGGAGACCCGGATGGGGAGATTCCAAGTTCGAATACTGGCTCGGACATGGATGTACTTTCTTTCTCCTGTCCTTGTCCTTTCTTTGTGTGAATGTGTTGTTTTTCTGTGAATGGTTGCATACCTTATAAACGGGTCCTTATAGCTTGTGTGTACTGTAGAGATCGGACACTTCCTACCAAATTGCAGTACAGTTGGAAAATTGAAGCAGCACACCATTAATTGAAATATTGCTGTCACAAGACAACAACAACAACATCAAAAGTAGCCATTGCTTCAAGACCTTATATCGAATGCTCTTGACTTTTTATATATTTTTTTATGCGAGCCCTATTAGATAACGCTGTCAGAATATCAAAAATACATTTTAAATGCAAAACGTGCTATCACACGACAATATTGGAAAGCACGTGTTACATTAAAGATTTTCTTAAAACGCATAATGCATTCCAATTTCCAATGTTGGAATGCAGCGTTGTTTACTGTTCATATCAGCTTCAAAGATTTCTTTGATTAGAAAGAAACTCATTAAATCAAATATCATAAATAATGTTTCATGCGGTGAGCTGTAAAGTATTCTCTTATCTATATTGAAAGTTGCTTAAAACAATTGAAAATATCTAAAAGGAAAATATATTTAAAATTTCCAAAGCAAAAAACGATAGTGTCATAATTTAAGTTTTTATTTTTTGCTAATTTTTCAATCATTTTCCATCCAAACACTTTCAGTTATAATCTGGTTTTATCAGTTGTTGATATTTTTTCAAGTACGTCATTCACTTTATTTTAAATTATGATTTTGAAATTTGAATTATTTCGAGCTCGATGTTAAAAAAAAACAATTAAAAATAACAACAAAAGTAAGAATAATACCTCTCTTTACGTAATAAATAAATTCTTATACAACTGTTAAACAGATGACAATGTTAAAATCGAAAATATTGACGAGCAAATTTATGAAGATTCCATTTTGAAATTGCAATAAAAATGCGGGCATAAGAGTTTTTTTATTTGAACTTTGTAAAAACACTTGTTTTAATTATGAAGAAAAACAGATTACACTGTTAAAACTGAAGATTGCAATCGGCACCTTTAAAGGTGAAAAAGTTGTAACAGCAGTGGCACCACCTGAAGGGTGACACTTGGCTCCCTTGGCACCTTTGAAAGTGCCAAGGTAGCCAAGTAGCACCCTTCAGGGGGTGCCGCTGATGTTACAAAAAAAAAAAAAAAAGGTGCCGATTGCAACCTTCAGTTTTAACAGTGTAGGGCCATGTTGAGAACCGTTTCAAAAATTTCGTAAGTTGGAAAAATGACGTCAAAAGTAAATGCTATCTTCTTATGGTTGGAAAATTCTGGATTTGAAATACAAGCCACGAACCATTTGATAAAGGGGAGATAGGTTTAGAAGGCGCACTCCCTGATGCCTTCAGTTTTTGATAGCTTGTTACTTCCTCGTTGCATTTCCCCCTATTTCGAGAAAATCAGAAGAGACTTGGCGCGTGCGCAGATTCGAGGGAGGTCGCGCGAAAAAATTGTAGTGAATCCAAGCGTAAGAAGCAGAGGCAGTGGACTAGGATGGTGAAGGTTAGAAACATATTTATTAAAATCACGCGAACTGTAAAAACATAAATGAGTTAAAAACACAAGTTAAAATAAGACTACATAACTAGAGACATAAGCGGCTACCAACAGCCGAACTGCAAGGTGAACTACCAGGTGAACTGCACGTGTAGAGTACACAACATTTCATACGGTGTTATGACGTCATTTGCTCGATCCGATGGTACGCTTCACTTCACTTCAATTTGCAAGTACAAAGGGTTTAGTATTGTGACTCAACAAAAATGATAGACAGTACTCATTGCTTTTTGAATAAATAAAATTAAAAAAAATAATTAATAGCTCGCTTTTTGTCAGAGCTGAAAAATAGGATGGAAAATGACCGGCAAGGATATTTGGAATAAAGCCACCCGCTCCGACTCCTTCTGAACCCCAAAACCAGTTAGAGTGAGCTAACTAATACTTTTATTAGTTTATTGTCGGTTCTACATCGAAGCGCATGCCGCTAATATCTTCTGGTTTCTCTTGAGAAATAGCGCAGCTTCTGATTTTTACTAAATTTGATATTTTATATTCTATTCTAATGATCTTTTAATATCGCAACGTGAAAAATATTGCCCGCAATGATAAGATGGTTATTTTTCTAATAAAATTCAGATCATTTGTTTTTATCACGTTTCATAAATTTATCAGAGTTCATAGACGAAAACGGATCTTGCCCGAATATATGAGATGCATTTTCAGAAAAAAAAGCTCTTATAACAGCTATATTCTATCTCTTAAACTAAGTTACCCGTCATCTCCCTTCTAAAGTTTTAGTAAGTAACTTTTAAGCTTATAATGTAAAGTGTATTTTCTGCTACTTTTGCGATTACAGTGACTGTGTTCATAGCTCTTAGAAAGTACAGTTTCACTACGATCATATTATGAAACTTTTTTTTTTTTTTTGCAAAATTTGAACGACATTATGTATTCGAAATAGTGCAATTAGCCTAAAATCTTCTTAATTCTACATTGAAATTGAAAATAATGAGAGTAAAATGTACGCACAACATACTGCGTACACACACAAAAAAAAAAAAAGAAAACAAAATGATACAGGCAAGCTCTAAACACTCTGCACGAACTTTTATCTGTAACTTATAATTTTATAACAATGCTTTAGTTCATGTAACCATTTTATACCGAAATCATAATAGATATAACAACTTAGATAAAAATTTCTTCCACAAGCATAAGAGAGAAAAATAATTGAAAGATGGTAACGATAAGTATTCATTAGTACAAACTCAGGCTATTTATAACACAAAGGAATAATTTCTGAATAGTATTAAAGTTTCGAAGTAAATAGAGATGAATTCAAACTATTACTTTCATTTTCCGCATGAAAAGAAAAACAATGGATTGTTCATTTAGGCACTAAATTACAGTTTAGAGTGCAACTCTAAGTAATTTACTTTTCTACGGACATAGTGCTTTTAAGCCCCATTAAAACATTCAATGAAGATGGAACGATATTTAACGCAACTAAATCGCAGGAAATCCCTATCTGCAAAATTGAGGCATTCTTTGCTGTTGTTAAGTGATTGAGTATTTCTTTCCGATTATTTTAAAATTGAAGTGACCATTTCGAATGAGATTGCGTACTAAAGGACATAAAAGAGGCGGTATAATAATCTGCTGCTTTCGAAAGTTACCATTTGGAGAATAATGCTTCTTCTAATCTTTCAGAGAATCGTGTGAATAATTTCGTAATTTTCAAAAGAACGCATATGAACTCGATCAGATCCTTCCCCTTTTCATATGTAACCACACACATTTAAGACTCAGATAATATGACTCTGTCATCTTGCGTTATGTGTCATGTTTTTCTTTGTATTCGTTACATTAAAAATAATAAAAATTTAATTAGACGGCATTTCTCAACCTTTTCTGACCCACGGATCAGTAAAATTGTTGATCACAGTTCGAGGACCGGTGTTTTTTCTTCTCCATCTTCTATTTACATAAACGACTACTCTTGTTTGTATGTATGTGTGTCCAGGGTAATCTTCAAAACTACTGGACAGATTTTAACCATTTTTTCACCGTATAGCTACATTAACAGGCATCAGGATAGGCTATAATTTATTTCTAAAAAACTTAGTTTTTAAAAGTTATTATAAAAAACAGTAAATTTCGTACAAGGTCTGTATTTTAAGTAATGAGAATATTTTTGTCCAGAAGCGGGTGTACACCAGAGGGCGCTCCGACCGGTTGTAGTCGGTAGTACAAAAGTACAAACGCTTGAAAAAAAAGTCTGGGAATAATACTAGTACTTAAGAAATAACAATATCGTGTCTTTTTCTTCTTTCATTTTTCAAAAAAAGAAAGAAAGAAAGAGTAAGAGTACATTTACTTCCAAACATATTTTTCTTTGTAATAGTGTTTTGTAGGAAATTTAATGCATCAATGTACATGTTCCATGTTCGGCACATTTTTAAGAAAAGTAAAGGGCAATCATACAGAATTTACTTAAAAGATATGGCATTTATAGTCAGTGATATAGTTTTGGAGAAAAAGGTGAGGGAGCACAAGTTTACAGATATTGGAAAATTACAATATATCAGATAATGAAATGAAAATGTATGGAGAACTTTGTGTTAAAATTTTAAAAAGTACGAGGAACATTTCTGTGAATTAAAACAATAAGAAAATGCCGAACCCTGCACCCCCCTCTCTCGTCTACCCTACAGCGCATTTAGTTATAAATATTCTGTGGTATGTCTTTAAAAATAGGAGGAAAAATTTTAAATTATTGAATCTCACATCATAAAAACATTTTTGCAAAACATTGCTCTAAAAACTAAAGAATTGAATCTCTGCTGAAAAGTACACTGCAAAATTAAACTATTGTTTTTACAGTATAATACTGGCAGCAGAGGTTCCAGTTTAAAACTGTAAATAGCACCGTAATAAACTGCAAAATTAACAATTTTACAAATTATTACTGTAAAGCAGCAATTTTACACTTTATTACCATAATTGTAGTTTATTATCACAACATTAGTTGTATTATACTTAAAACTAGCAATTTTACAATTTATCACGGTAAAATTGGCAATTTACAGTTTATTACTGTAAAATTAGCAATTTTTACTGTTTATTCCTATAAAATTAGTTGTATTATACTGTAAAAACAACATTCATTTTTGACAGTGTAAAAGCAAAGATTACGACATTCAGTCGCGCAAATTTGCATGTATTTTTATCTTTTATTGTTGTGACAATTTTCTCCGAGTCATAATGTACTGTTTACAACTCAACCGACGTAAGCAATAATCCTTATATAAGGATGATCTAGTAAAACGATTACATTGTTGTTATGCTTTCTGCATTGTCCTTGCGGTGGTCACTTGTTGAGGATATGTTTTTCAATTTCAGTGACATCATTGAGAACGATGAGTGATGAATTACGCTTTCAAAGAGAATCCTATTTATCATAAAATCATCTTTGGTATTTACTTGTCAAATGTGAAATCAGTAATCATTCAAATTGTAAGTCAAATCACGGAAATTTCAGTGAAGTGATTCGTTATGGTCACTCTTTTTACTGAGGCGGAATTTTCGAGAAAATTGCTACAAAATGGATTGCTCCATAGGGGGCCAAAAATTGTTTTCTGCTTAATAATAATGAAGCAGTAACTGCGCATTCTTAGTAACTTAACCTGCTGTGTTTGACAAAAAAAAAAGGTTTATCTCAAGCAAAGTTATCGTTTTTTTATTTGTTTTTTTCCCCTCAAGGTGAGCACTTTAAAAAGATAGAAGGCATTTTAACAGCACAATACAGCTAATTCTACAGTAATTTTACAGCAATAAACTGTAAAATTGCTAGTTTACAATAATAAACTGTAAAATTGTTAGTTTACAGTAATTAACAGTAAAATTGCTAATTTCATAGTTTATTACAGTGCATTTTACAGTTTTAAACTGGAACCTCTGCCACCAGAATTATATTGTTGTTTTTACAGTGTAATACAGCTAATTTTATGGTAAAACTACTAATTTTACAATAAGGCCAATCCATGAGAAATAGGACATAGACATCAAAATATGAAACTCACTTAATAATAACATGTTATATGTCATTTTATTCACAAGAAAGCATAGTTTCCTAATTCAAAGTGTAAAATATCCTAGTTTTTACTGTAAACATGGTTTCAACGTCCTAAAGTTACGGTTTTACCCCGGCCACACCGGGTTCAATTTGGAAGATAACGAATTATAGTGCTTTAGTAAGCACCCCCTTTGACCTTTTCCAGCAATCAATTTCTTTGTAGGTTGTATTAGTTTTTAATTACAGGCAGGCAAAATTATCTAGAATCTTTGTAACGACGGTAACCGAAAACAAGTATTTGTTATTCTGTAACAATAACTATTTGAGGTAGAAGTTTGCCATTTAGGTTTTACAGTGTACTCATTCATTCTAAAAACATGCACTAATATTTTTTTCAAAAAAACTTTTCGTTTTTGTGCTATGTTGGTTACGGGTGTTACATGTTTTAGGTCTAAATTCACAGTTCACGTCGGATCTTTGCCAAATTTGGTACATAAGTCCACTGATGAAAGTTACTTTGGGGGTATTCATCTCTTATAGCGTGGAAAAGCTCTTATAAAGGAGCTTTCCTACTATAAATACCGTTTACGTTAGTTCTTAGACAAATTTGGCTGAGGGGTCATTTGATGTTCACCAGGAAACCATACAAAAGTGAAATAATGAAACAAATTAAGTTATTTGCATTTGAAACATTGTAGTAAAACATTTTGCTGGATTTATAAATTATTTGCCCTCACCTCCTCATTTTCGAATTATAAAGTACTAAAGTCTGCCGAAATTGTAATAAAGTCACTAAATTTAGCGAGTTTCAGGTTATGATGGGAGACATCTTTTCGCATGCTTTGCTGATAGCTGTCCTATCACATGCAGATGGTGAAATAGTCGGCCTTCTATTTCCCCAGAGGCCTTTAAATTTGGAGCTTCACTTAAATTTAAGCCTTTAAAATTTATATCTCGATAAAGGGAGGACGAGGGCAAATGATTTATGCAGAAAAAATCTTAATGTGTGTGTATTTTAAAAATGTTTAATGAAACGAACACTTGTAGTTGAAGCAATAAGGTGCCCGGTACAATCAATACCATTTACGTAATAAGCGAATTTGTAGAAATTTTTCTAAGCAGAGTGCTGAAGAAATACAGAGCTCAAGTCACAGATGATTATGAGGATTTAGTGGAGCTAATATATCTGAAGAGAGACTGGGAGGTGTGGGTATTCTGGTGAAGTTTCATGGGAAAACGTAGCTCAAAGGATTTGAAAGCTTCCAAAGTCTATAGTAATTAATTGAAGATTATATCTTATCAAATGAACTAACTGGAGATGCTTTCTGCTCATATGTCTATTATTTGACTTTATATGTGACGAAAAAATGAATTAAAGTAGCCGTTTACTCATTTTTAGCAACATATATATTGAAAATAGTCAGACGTGTAACGACCGTAACCGCTTTTGTAACGACCGTAACCGCAGTCAAAAAGTCAAAAGTTCTTTGTATGATATCATGCCTTATTTATTGAGGAATTATTATAAAAATCCAGAAGATCATACGTGCAATAGATTCACAGAAAAGTGGCAGTGTTTGATAGCACTCAAAAAACCACGTCTTTTTTTTTTTTTTTTTTTTTGTAACAACGGTAACCACACATTTTCGAGATTTTTCTACAACTTCTACCAATAATTTCAAACTAACGCTTGGTGATAATCATGTTGTGAGGGAGCTTTATCATTCCCTGTTTTCATTAGAACTTTAACTGCATTTGTGAATAAAATATGAGCAGCTGAAGTTGTGTGAATGTAACGACCGTAACCATGGATTGGCCCAATAATAAACTAAAATTGCTAGTTTTACAGTAATAAACTGCAAAACGGCCAGTTTTTAGTTTATTATTGTGCTTAAACTGTTTTAAACTGGAAACTTTGCTGCCAGTATTATACTGTAAAGACAACAGCTTTTTTTTTTTTGCAGTGAAAAAAATATTCCTTGACATTTTTAGAACTTTCTAAAAAGGTAATGGTGAGATACAATTCCCTTTTTTAACTAAGCTAATTTTTACTTAAAATGGGAAGCGTGAAAATAACATTGACTCAATTTTTGAGCCGTATTTCAGATTTACTGCAACGCATTCAGCTTCTTTTATCCTATTTCATCCACGAGATCAACAGTGCAAACTTTGTCCCTGCTTCTCGAAAAAGAAATGAAATGACCGGCCTGAGTGCGAATGCTATATTTCTGAGGTAACCATTATGTTTTTCCTCAAAACGGGACATTTGTCAGTTTTAGGCATCTGCTCGTGTAAAAAGTATTGTTGACAGATAAAAGCAGATATGAAAGCTTAACAGAGAAGAGTTAATGTTATTTTATAATTTACATAATATACTTGAGTGCGTTTGGTGCTTATTTTGAAAGAGAATGAAATTCTTGGCGGAATTTCATAGAGTTTACCTTTAAAATCAACACTGCTTTAGAACTGCAATTTGCAATTGCGCTTTTTCGTTAGCCCGCAAATTAGTCACAAGAAAAAATGACCTTTCTTGAGTGCATTGGGCCTGGGCAAACATAAAATAAATTAAACATATATGCATGCTTTAGTTTATTGGTATAAAAATTCTTAAATGGCTCCACCTAGTGACTTTTCATTGAAGCACTGTGTGTTCTGTTCTGTCCCTCCAAAAGATGGGACATTTTAACATGAGCGCGAATTCGAGACAAAAACAAGATACCTGAACGCAGGAATGTCCCATTCAAAATGGGACGCATGATCACCTTAGTTATTCCATAACTAGTGGCTTCAGATCGTTATTTTTCGGTTTGTCCAAAGAAAACCAAACGTTTTCTCATCCTCAAATGACTGGCAAAAGTGCTTACTATAAGAACCTAAGTCGCATAGCTTTGCTAATTTGATAAGCTACAAATGCAAATACTTTGTTCCAGAACTTGTTACTTTACCCCGTTCGCAATTTATTGTTTTTGCTAATTGTAGTTTTTGGATATAAATGCGTATTTAGAGAGAATGACGTCTTTTTGAGTGAAGCTCTTACCTCCGAACCCGAAACATTTGTTTGGCCTCGAAATGAAATTCGCTTCCTTGCTGTAAGTCGTCAAGAAATTTTTTAAACAAAACTTAAATGAAAGGACTAGCTGTTCGCTTTCCAATGACATAGCGGGAGGGAAAGTTTACGAAAGAAAGCCGCTTGTCAACTTAGAATAATAGCAACACCGTATCAAGTCACTTGAAGTCGCTCTGAAGAGCCATTCTGGCAGATTCCAGCATAGCGGAAACGCATTTCTGGAATTTATGTTATCGTTTGGTTAAATAAACGAAGGTCAAAACCAGTAACAATCTATTAACGTAAGCGTCCAAAGTAAAAACAGCAAATATTGTAACCGTAATTCGTAAGACAAACCTCGAGGTCACACAAAATAACAAGTTCATGATCACTGGCTGGTATTTTGGTTTTCTAGAAACCATTAACTGCTGAAATTGATTTGTCTTTTTGATCAGATATTTTTAAACTATCGTCTGCTCTTTTATTTATTTATTTTTTCGCTACGTTCCATGGTCATATCAGAACGGGTATTTGATTTCGCGTTGCAGGTCAAACAGCCCAAAGGCAAAGCTTGATACCCAGTCGATTTTACTTTTTATTTAGTTTTTTTCTTACTATCGTATTATCGTTCTAATGATCGGTTATTGCGTGTGACGTTTTTCGACTAAGTTTTTCTCCCTAAGGCTTGTCAGCTTCAATGGCGTCAGCGTTTCGAATTCGACCAGTGTCGTGATCATGTTCTTTGAATTCCACGATGTGAAATACACACAATAAAAACAGATATATTGAAGAAAAAACTGGTGAAGCAAATGACAACATCTATTCGGGAGAGAAGTTTTCAAATCGACGTGTTAAGAATGATTTAGTTTGCAACAACGAAAGCGAAAGAACGACATTCAATAGCATTTTCATCTGTTATGCTTCACTTTTATAATTATTTTCGTAATTTTAAAAGTAATGAGTACTCGATGTCAATGTAACAGAGCTCCCTGAGCCAGTTTGGAGATCTAATCTCTTGTTTTAAAAAGCTCAGCTGAACTTTAAAAACTTATCACATCACTATTTCAAACAGCTGTCGTTCAGCTTTCCGGAAAGTTAGCAATTATCGTATTCGGGTCATTTTCAAAATTTGCTTGCATTTGCTGTCCGGAGGTTAAAAAGAAGATTTTGCAGCATAACTTATACTTTAAATTCAAAACGAACAATTATTTTCTGCAAGAAATACCACAAAAAAAATTTTATCACTCAAAAAATTATTGAAATTTATTTATTTATGTTTATAGGTATTACTTTTTTTTCTCTTTTTTTAAATAATTTTCGAGTTTAAATCGTGTTGCGATTGGCAGATAGAGATTTACCAAACTTTCTACTAGAAAAATATGTATTTCAATCATTTTCATGAAATCAGAAGCACCTCTAAGGTTGCTTGTTTAAATAGAAAATGAGACAATTTCCGGGAAACCAGAAAAACTAAACATGAGTTCATTATTTTGTGCTATTCAGTCGTTGATAACTTAAATTGCTTTATATTTACAGAATGCAGACGTCTGTTTATTAGTTTTAAAAATGATGAAAGAAACATCCTTTTTCACTGCATTTTTTATAGCTGAAAAAAAAAGAAAAGAAATTGAACACACTGACTTGTTGATCAACTCTTTATAACCTAATTTTGGTAACTTAATTCTGGTACAAGTAACTCTAAACTTAATTCTGGTACAAGAAAGTCTACTAGAGCTAATATTTCCTGCTGGTTCATCTTTTCCTTACCATGCGCAATCTTCTACAAGCCAACCGCTTACATTGATTGGCATAAACTACAGATAAAAAGTTCTCAAGGTTAGCAAAATAGTCATTGCTTTGAAAAACCGAATCTTTAGGGGATCACCAAATAAATGTCTTATTAATTGAAAACTTTTAATTAGTGTACAACTTCAAGAAAGGTCTCTTTTTTTCTGAACCATACTTCAGTATATTTTTTTAAGACATGGCTTACACAGACATTTTTATCTCATTAGTACCCAGGTAGCACAAATAACCTTTAAACGTTTTATAAACGTTTTTAAGCGGTTGTTACAACGTTAATGACCATTTTACAACCTTTAAAAAACGAAGTGTGCTACTTGGGTAGTCTCGCTTAAAAAATACATAACCGCAGAATTCCATTAGCACGTGCTAGCCCCCAGCCAACGATTATGACTTAAAGTTCCTGGAATTTTGACAGCGTGTGGTCACGGTCACATTTTTTCTGTATTTTTGCACAAACAATACGCATTGAATACTTTCGATTATTTTTTTAAATCAGTATTTACTACTTTGATTTCTTCAAACAGAAATATTACTTAGTTTATAATGATTAATTTTTCAAAACCAGTTAAAGCTTTCTCAATAAGTCTAGAAAACATTCCCAACTCACTTAGCTGCTAAAACTAAATCATAAGCTCAACATTAAACCTTGATCTGACCGTAGAAACTGGTTTTAATTTCATGTAGGGTAGATTGGGGGCAGACGCCGTAGTTTTCGGCTTTATCCATATAAATAAAACAAAGAATATATGTGTGTGTGTGTGTGTGTGTGTATGTGTGTGTGTGTGTGTGTGTGTGTGTGTGTGTGTGTGTGTGTGTGTGTGTGTGTGTGTGTGTGCGCGCGCGCGCGCGCGCGCGCCTTATACAAATCCACAGTTTACGTCGGATCTGGACGAAGTTTGGCAGGGAGATACTTGGGCACCCGGGAAGGATCATAGGGTGATTTTTGAGCGGGAAAAAAGTACCGATCATTTCGAATAAAGGACTTCAAAATGGCTCTTTCTACTTCAAAATGGCTCTTTCTAACTCAAAATGGCTTTATCTAGCGAAATACTTATCGGATCTTCTCGATCTTGGTCTCATTCGAAAGAACGCAAAAAATACCTGTTAGGAGAGTTTCCTTCCTAAAGTTTTCAAAATCACTAATCGATATCTCCACCCTGAAGAAAGATATGGGCATTTGCAAATTTGGAAATATCCTTTTTAAATTGGATTTATAAAAATCGTCTGCACAAGCGTGAAAGAAATTAAGGGCCGAATTCAAGTGAAACACCATTGCAGTCGCTTCGAGGCGATCGCATATTGCAACCGCTACTGTAAGTCGAATTCAAGTGAATTCGTTTCACTTGAATCCAAATTTTGGAATTTGCGATTGCATTGGTGAGTTGCGATCGTCCGTGTTTCACTTGAATTCCTGCCTAAATAGGGTAAAATAAATTATTAATGAGAAAAAGGTGTTGCCATTTTTTTTCTTGAACATAAACAAATAAAATTCTTGCTTTTACTTTTCCTGTAGCGGGGATTTAAAACTTTTTTGGTGATTGATTCATTTTTCGTACTGCGCAAAATGTCGACTTAAATCTAATCGGGACTTTTATAGAGATGCTCTACTTGACATAAATTTTATTCTCAAGGTACACCGGGCAGAGCCGGACCACGCAGCTAGTTTTTCATAAAATAGGGCATTGTGGCATTGGTTTTATTTTTAAAAATCCAATTTATCTACAAAATATGGACTTTTGTGCTTGATAAAAAAATAAATTTCGTTTTGAAAAATAATTTTTTACCACCGAAAATTAATGATTACAAAACCTTTCCATTTCGGCATCTTCCTAACGGTTGGGGAAAATGCCGTTAGTGCAATTTATGTAGGGGGAAGATGCCGTAAGATGCTGTATAAGACTTTTTGCGACAACTGCTGTATGCAACGTATTTTATTGAATCATATTTTTTTCTAAGATTTGGTATAAGGGTGAAATCAACAAGACTCAAAACTTGACCATCACCAATTTCAAAAAAAATTATAGGGTTGATTACCTCTATAAAGTGATACAAAAAACTGATTTTTAAAATTTTTTTCAGCTGTTAGTTTTTTGTGTGAGTCCGCTTAAAAAACGCAAAAAAATGGAAAAAAGTGAAATTTTGAACATACAAAGATTCAATTTTCTCAGCTTCTATTGCAGCTAGAGTCTTTTGTTATATGTCATTGTAAAGCTCTTTAAATAAGCTTTCAAATGACATATAATTTGACAAGGTTTCGTGATGTTAATATTTCAAGGTCACCAAAAGCATTATTTGACCTTGAATATTTCAAAAAGTGCATTTTTTAAAAATCTGAAAAAAATATATATGTTACTTCCTAATGTAGTGTATATGTGGTAAAATTAGCAGAATGGGACAGCAATGGGATCTGGGTGAAAAATGGAATCAACTTTTTACACTCTTACCAGTTTATTGGAATGCCTATGGCTCCTGAGGATATATAATACAGAAATATTGCAAACTGCGAAATGTTATTTACAAGTGACGGTTGGCTTATTCCACGTCTTGTTTTGAGAGGTTATAAATCATTCCTTTTCTGTTTCTATTAGGGTCTACTTTCGAAATAATAGCACTTATGGGCATATTGACAACATTTTTAAAGTCTGGATAGTAGATAGAAATTGAGGGTCCATGAGGTTGCAACAGCTTGATTTTCTTCATCTGTGTCTAAGACACACCTTAGCCACCAATATCCATTATACCGGCAGATCAAGAATCCAACCATTTCTGGGCAATCAAGATCGCCTTTGACAGTTGTAGCACGTTCAACCCTTATAGTGTTGAAAATGAATATGCATTCACTTGCATCTGATTCCTATTTAATGGCATTACACAATGAAGACTCTGAGTGCCTGGTGCTGTTCTTGCCATCATTTTACTGGATTTCAAAGCCTCTTCTTCCATATCAAATCAATTCATTTTCAATATTGCACAATTGAACATTACAAACAGGAAGCAGAGGCTTTGAAATCCAGTATAAAGCATTGCAATAAAGTGGTAAGAGTGTAAAAAGTTGATTCCATTTTTCATCCAGATCCCATTGCTGTCCCGTTCTGCTAATTTTACCACATATACACTACAATAGGAAGTACCATATATTTTTTTCAGATTTTTAAAAAATACACTTTTTGAAATATTCAAGTTCAAATAATGCTTTTGGTGACCTTGAAATGTTAACATCACGAAACCTTGTCAAATTATATATCATATGAAAGGGAAAGCGTGTTTAAAGAGCTTTAAAATGACATGTAACAAAAGACTTCAGCTGCAACAGAAGCTGAGAAAATTGAGTCTTTGTATGTACCAAAATTCGACTTTAGGCCATTTTTCGAGTGTTTTAAGCGGTCTCACACAAAAAAACTAACAGCTGAAAAAAAATTTAAAAATCAGTTTTTTGTATCACTTTATAGAGGTAATCAACCCTATAATTTTTTTTGAAATTGGTGATGGTCAAGTTTCGAGGCTTGTTGATTTCACATGGAAATGACCCATAAGTTTTTCAGGATTATATTACGACATCTTCCCAAATGAAAATACGGCGTCTTCGCCAAAAGCATTTAACACTATTTCAGGTACTCAACAGAGAGGTAAAAATGAGAAAACACTATTAAAACACCCCTTAAAAATGCGATAAATCAAAACCAATTTATGCACACTCTCGATGTGCATGCTCCTTCATTCTAACTGAGTAGTTAGCTGTTTTTGTTGTTGCTTGTGGTGCAACACGTGATACGGCATCTCCCACAATACGGCGTCTTCCCCTTTCTATACCCTAGCTAATACTGTCAATACATATCTTTTTTGACTGGGTGGATAGGGTAGAACATGAAAATAAGCTACCTCCTCAAGGTTGAGAAGCCTGCGGGTAGTGCAGGGCGGGGGGCCTCGTTGAGTACCTCCTCAAGGTGACTTCTAAGTTGTTGCTCCAACAAAATATAATTGAATCACGGAAATTTTACGAACAACACACATTTTTCCCGAAAAGTAAAAATAGATTGCAAAAGAAGAAAACGTGCTCAAAATGAGCTGAAAAAAGGGCAAATTTAGGTTCATTTAACCGAAAATAGGCGAGTGATGGGCAAATTAAAATCTGTGAAGGAATGTGAACAATTATAAAGAGACATGAAAAGAGCATTAAAAGAAAATATTTGAATGATATTAAAACAAAAATTTTAAATCTTTATAATTTAATTAAAAATTTTGAAATTTCACATGTTTACCTTTTTAAATAATTTTGAGGCTCATGCGCGATCTACAGAGAAAAATATTTATTTCTAAAATTATTTTTCCATATTTCTCCATTTTCGTTGCTAGTACGCAAATTTTTTGCCATTAAAAGTCACTAATTGAAAACATAAATTTTTAGGCCCACTCTTGTATAATCACGAGAATTCCATCATAGGCGTGTTCATAAACTTTTTTTTCTAAGGAAAAAACTATTTAACACATCTTCATAAATTTAGTTATATATTTAGGTAGTGGGAAAAGAACGCTGTGAGGAAAATAAAACAAATGTAATGGAGAGTAAAATTAATTCAATACAAAAGAAAAACCACATTTTCCATGTTTTGTATTAACAACAGAGCAAATACATATTTATTTCTATAAATATTTCGCAATAAAATAACATTTGAAGCAGGGGTGCCCACAGTGGGGGATTATGGTGCAAGTTGCGCCATCAAAAGGGGGGGGGGCGGGGTGAGGGGTAACTAATTAATTTATTTACTTAAATTATTTGTTAATTTTATTTTTTAAATTAAATTATTTACTGTTTTGTTTTTAATTTAAATTATTCGTTAATTTATTTTTTTAATTTAAATTATTTCTTTATTATTATTATTTATTTATTTTTTTGCGTGCGTTTGTGTGCTTGGACTGTCTGGAAGGGAAAAAAAGCGATAATGTTCTGCGCATAATTAGAACTTTTAAAAAATTAATGTAGAAAAAAATAATAGCTATAATTAAAAAAAAAAATTTTTAATTCTAAAGAATGTTAAAAAAATAATAAATAATATTTAAAAAATAAATGAAATATTTAAAAAATAAATAAAATAAAAAAGGGGTAAAAATAAAAATAAAAAGCACAAGAGGGTTGTGAAAAATGTTGTCGAGGAATTTTGCGCCATTGAGCTTGGGGGGATGGGCACCCCTGATTTGAAGAAGAATTTTTATTAGTTTTTATGAAGGAATGAGAAATTGACACCGACTCTCCACGGACGTCTCAAGACTATAAAAAAAAAGTAGTTTCGTTGAAGTGTCCCTTTTAACTAATTACTGAATCATCTAAAATCAACAAACCAAAATGATAATCCCTGCTTATTTGTGCCTCCTTAACGTTGTATTTTCTTCTACATTAATAGCACAAAGGTATTTGTAAACTTCAAAATGACTTAATTCGGAAAAAAGTTTCTGGAAGTAACAACTTTAATTACTATTATTTTTAATTGTAACGTATTTCTGAAATAGAAAATTTCTATTACTTTTTTTTTTGAGAAGAAACCAGTCGTTTGACTTTTAAATGCTGTGAAAAACTTAAAAAATAATTGCAGAAAACTCGACGTTGTTGCATAAAGAATTTTTTACCAAATATAAAAAATCACTTTAATTTTTTGATTTCAGATGGCCCACAGTGGTGAGTCTTTTTTTTTTTTTTTAAGATGTCGGTGGGAAGTTGTAAATGGCTCATATCTTCATAAAAATTATTGACATTTTCCCAAAATATTCTTCAAAGATTATTTTATTGAATGGTAATTTCAGAAATAAATATATATATTAACTATGTCGTCAAAAAATATCGAAACTATGTTTTTTTCTTCTTTTTTTTTTGTATCGAATTAACCAAACGGCCCTTTAACCAATCAAAACAAGTACAGTGCCCGCCGCCTATTAAAATCACATTTATTCCGAGGATATTTGATTTCATTAAGCGGCTGATTTTATAAACCGGCATATATAAAATTACCAAAAAGAAAAGGTTTTAAAGTTTTAACAAAGTAAAGAATAAATTGATTACTATTTTTCATATTAAGTTAATTTAAACACAATTCGAATTTAAATTTTATGTAAAAAGTATATTTTTTGTATTGCACCTGTCAACCTCTGTAATCTTGAAGACAAAGAAAATTCTGGTTTTATTCAAACAAGAAAAAGCGTGTGCCTCCCCCCCCCCCCCCCACTGTTTTTAAGTTATATTCTCCAAAAACTTGATTTTATAAAACGGCGTTAATGATTTTATTAAAAGTTGTTTTTTATATGTCATGTTTTGAAATAGTAATGATTCTGTTTCTCCATATTTGATTTTATAAAGCGGGTGATTTTATAATCCAGTGAGTTTATTAGCGGCGGCACTGTACGTGATAGAAATTTTTTTTCTTCAAATTTTAGTTCAGCATATAAAAATCACCCCAAAAATATTCAAACTTCGAAGGCAACAATTTCATTGAAGGCAAATGTAATTAGCGCTTTTATAATAATGCGAAATTCTTCACACTAATGAGGGAGAAACTTTTAAAAGCAGGGTATTTTGCTAATAAACATTAAATCTTGTAACGCATTTCATTATTTTGAAGCCAAAATAGCGAATCACGTGAAAGTTAAAACATACGCTATCTTACACTAATCGAAATAATGATCAGCAAGGTCAGAACTTAAAATTATCTTCATTGCACGCTTAAAAGAAGAAGAAAATACCACTGTAATGTAGTGCAATTTTTGATATCATTCACAAATCTCAATTTCTAGAAGGTGCAATAGGATGGCTTAGACAATGATACCTTTCGTAATTTAATCTCCATTGACAACATCTTCCAACAAATCTGGTTTCTGACGTCGAACAATGCGATCTTAAACGACATGATTGGCTAGACATTTGCAATTTAGTAATTTCAATGAGTATCGTATCATCTTTTTGAAAGTTTTTATCCTTCTTGTTTACGTTCGCGAATATCAGCTTCGCGTGATTTAGAATAATAGTTTCCTGCTACCAGCTACATGAGAGGATATTTTGTATCTTTCCTTTATCTAGTGGAAGTGAAGTGAATTCGAGAAAATTTTTGTGGAGAGGTGCACATCCATTAGCAAATTCCATTGATTCTTATATCTTACCAAAAAACCATACGATAATGCAATAATGAAAAACTATAGAGCAATTGCACGGTAACGGACACATCACTTTTTCGCAAAATAGCTTAAAAAGACTAGACATATGTTAAACTCTTATTTTTTTCACTATATTAATGAAGAACATGGTCTTTACTACCTGGTGATACAATAAAATTTTGAAGAATTCCAGAAAAAATATTGAAACAATAGCATTTTCTCCGTAACAGACGTATCTCTTAAGATACGTTCTTTACGGACCCAAAATACCATCATATAAATACTGCTTCTGAAAATCTTTAAAATTTAACTGCATTACAAGGTATTAAAAATATTGTTCTTCAAAAATTCATGCGACGGAACAAGGATATGACATATTTGGAGTTTCTGCAGGCTGTTTTTTGCAGCAATCGATGCTATATTTCAAAACGGAATTGCCCTATATCTAAATGAGTAGCATCCAAAAAAGCATACACTGTTAAAAAATGAATGTTGTTTTTACAGTATAATACAGCTAATTTTATAGTAAAAAACTGTAAAGATTGCTAATTTTACAGTACTAAATTGTAAAATTGCTAACTTTACAGTAATAGACTGTAAAATTGCTAATTTCAGAGTTTATTACTGTGTATTTTACAGTTTTAAACTGGAATCTCTGCTACCAGTATTATACTGTTGTTTTTACAGTATAATATAGCTAAATTTTACGGCAGTAAACTAAAATTTCTAACTTTACGTAAAAAACTGTAAAATTGCTAGTTTTGCAATTTATTACTGTGCACTTTGCAGTTTTAAATTGGAACTTCGGTTGCCAGTATTACACTGTAAAAACAACAGTTCGTTTTTGCAGGGTAGAATAACATATTTTTTGGAAGAATACATTATTTACTCTAATGTGAGTCAAATTTTGTGTCTCTATTTGTAAGTTAAAATATTCTATTGTTCAATCGAGATTCAGTGTTCTTTTTTTTTTTCACCTCAAACAAACCTATCTTTTCAAACATTTTCTTACTGTCCAGTGGCGTACATAGCACCCCCGTAGTCCCCGCGGCGCAGGGGAGCGTAAGCGCACGAGGTTTGATGGCGCACGATCCAGAAAAATAACACTATGAGATGCACTGAAAAAATACTTTTAATAGTTTAATGTAATTTTTTTCTAAGGGGGAGGGGGGGGGCTTAAGGGAGCACATACTGTGTCTCTCGAATATTTTTACAAATTTTGTCAACAGTGGTAATTTTTATGCTCTTTTATTCTCAAATTTGGTGTTTATTCTATTAGTTTGTACTCAAAATTATAGTAGTAACTTTACCTATATGTTCACTTTTCTGCTTTGCAACATTTTGGCAAGAAATAGCTTGGTGCAGCCAATCTTGACGATATATAGTGAATGGAGGGACCTCTGCAACATTTTTGAATTGCATACTGTCCCTCCAGGGTGCCCATCCCCCAAGCTCAATGGCTCAAATTCCCCCCCAAAATTTTTCACAACCCTCTGTTGTTTTTTATTTTTCATTTTTACCCCTTTTTTTATTTTATCATTTTTCTAAAATAATATTTATTTATTTATTTTTTAAATATTTATTTATTTAAAAAATATTAATTTATTTTTTAAAATTATTATTATCATTTTTTTTATTTATTATTAATTTTTAAAAGTACTAATCATGCGCAGAATAGAATCTCTTTTTTGCTCTTCCACATATTCCAAGCACACTCACACAAAATAAATAAATAAATAAATAATAAATAACAATAAAGTAATGAAAGAAATAATTTAAATTAAAAAATAAATTAATGGATAATTTTTATTTAAAAAAATCAGTAAATAAATTAAATCAAAAAAATAAATTAATAAATAATTTAAATAAATAAATAATTTAGTCTTAAAAAATCCCCCCCAAAAATTTTTGGGCACCCCTGTGTCCCTCTAATGTAAACAGCTGCGAATGAAATGCAAGAAAAAGAGATAGCCCATTCGTTTTTGTGTATTTGCAAAAACCAATTGCAAAACAAATCTCAAGTACTATTTATAAGCATCCTCTTTTCTGGTAATCCATTTGGCTTCATTCCTGGAAAATCCAAAAAAAAGACGCCCTTTTAAATGCTTTGCAAATAATTTGCACTTGAAGATCTCTTGGTAACTACGCCATACTTCTTCTGATATCAACGGAGCTCTCAATTCTGATTATAACTGTTTTCGTCATGAACTTATTAAGTTCAATCTTGATCCGTCTATTGCTTCACTTATTTTTCAGTCAATACTAAATGCTAATTTTTCGATTCATTATGCAGGCTTCAACTTAATTTTACTTTACAAAAGAGTGTCCACAAGGCTCACGCTCGTCAGGGGGTGTCAAAAGGTATAAATACAATGCAAATACATTGATTTCTCAAAGCCGGAGGGCTCAATGCCGCCCCCTTAAAAGACGGGCTTGACAAGGCTCGTGTATCATCCCTCTTCTTTAGAATATTCAGCTCAACTTCTCTCTTTCTACAATACATCCTTCCAACTCTTTCTTTCAAGCTTTCGCTAATGACATTCTTCTTATTATTTCAGCTGCTACCACAAAAGCTCAAGAAACGCTGGCTTCAACTTCAATCTCTATACTGGAATTTTGGTTAACTTCACCCAAAATTCAGCTTTCTCATTTTAGAACTTTTGCATCTTATTTTGAAAAACATTCTAGTCTCAGTAAAACTCAACGTAATAGAGCACCAAGACTTCAACGAAATCCAATATTAAATTTTTTCAATTCTCTTGCTTCTTTCACGAATAATAATTTTAAATACCTGGGTATAATTTTCGGTCCCCTTTTGAATTACATACCGCTTATTAATTAATTCAGAAATGAGTCAAATTCCCTTCTTCAAAAACTCTGTCTTATTTCCAACAATAAAGGTGCTCTTCCTCCCAAACTACTTAAATTTCTTGAAATAAACATTTTTCTTAAAATTTTATTGACTGTGGAGTTGAATTTTGGTTTCCTTTCGTCCCTCCCTCCTACTATAAGAAATTTGATACGATTCAACCTCTCTTTTCAACTTCAGATTACCCATTAGAATCAGTGGTCGGATGTAGCGCGCTACAAGGAGCGAAACTACTGTAGTAGCTACATTTTTCAGAAGCTTGTAGTGCAGCGCACTACTGTTAAAAAAAAGTAGAGTAGTGAGTAGCACGACACAAAATAATACTACTTTGTAGCGATTTTCTGAAACTACTTTCAAATGAAGCGAAAAAAAAAATGTTATTTTTAAAAAATGACATTTCAAGTTCAAATGGACAACTACAGCATTTTTTGTTTTTAATTTTAATACACTCAGAATGACCTAAAAAGGTCGAAAAAATTTTTTTTCCGAATTTCAGTGCGATATTTTAAAAGTTATTGATTGGCAAAAACAGCTTAGTTTCGTTTTCAGCTGAAACGGGGTGTCACGTGACTCTCGAGTTGTGACGTCGGATGTGCCTTACGCGCCAGCTCCCCTGTAATAATTCTCCCGTCTTTCTTCGATATCCGAACGCTTTCGGTAGGGATAGAATTATTTTCACGGTTTGGAGTTAAATTATTGGAAGATCTGTCAGTTAGATATAAATCCCGATCTTCTGTATTTATTTATGTGTTAAAATTAAGGTTTTTGTGAGTTGGGATCATGGTATGATTAGTTTTTAAACCACACCTTAACTTCCATAAAGAATATTCACTAAGAAACATATTCAAAAGGAACTTCTTTTCTTATCCTGCACTTGCACTATTGTTTGAATTTCCGAGAATTCTCCTTTTCACCCGAGGGAAGTGAAGAACGTACAGATGAGATAAAGGGGGAAGGAAACTTTCCAGGAATTCTCCAACACATTGACATAAAACATATAATGTCCAAAGAATTGAACTGCTTTGAAAGCATGTTATCGGCATGAAATGAAGACAGGAATGCAATTAATTTCAGATATCATTTGTAGAAATCATAAGTGATTTTTCGAGTTATGAAAAGTGATTCGTTTTGCTCATGGTTTTGCATTTGTTTAATGCTCAAAACGAAAAAAAAAATAATAATTAAGAGTTACCTCTTTTTAAGTAACAAAAGTATGAATTTTCCAACCTCACGTTCTTGTGCACACCGATTTACATGAAACATTATTGCAATAGATTTAGTATTAAAGTTATTTATTTTTCAAACTACTATACAACCTTCGTAGCAATTTCTTCGAGATCTTTCCTTACATTTTTATAAATATTAATTTGTTTGAAAGGGAAGATTAAAATCACATGCATGTGGTAGTGGTAGTTTGTCCAACAATGGTAATCAAGCCACTAACTTACGATCTCAACCACTAAATCCACCCCGTTTTTAAAGATTATTTCTTAGTTCTCTGCAATAATGTTCACATTTTGCTTTCGCAATTTAATTATTTCCAAATACAATGAAAAATAATAGTAGCTACAAATTTTTTGTTAACAAATTTAACGAACAGATTGACGATAGGTGTAAATCATTCTCTTTTTATGCGCAATACATTTATGGTAAAATTAAAGTCAAAACCTTTTTTTTTTCTTTTGTTATTATTGTTATTGTTGTTATTTTTTACTTAATATCTTAGTCTTTAAATGAACAAAAAAATGTTTATTTAAAAATTGTTTTGTTTTGAAATTTATTTGAAATAAATGGGTTTGAAATTTAATTAAAAATAAAACTATTTCCATCAGCTTGATTCGCAATAAAAAGTGTACAATAAAATAAGTATTTGATTTCTTGATTACAATACTCAAAGTTTTCAATTGATTTTAAGATATTTATTTATATTTCGGTAATGCTAAATTAGCCACCCATATTTTTAAATAAAAATTTAAAAGAAGATATAGGCGGTTTACTGCTTAGTAGCTTATACGATACCGCCTATTTTTCTTCTCTCAATTTTAATTTAAATCTTATTGGCTGCTTTGGCATTTATCTAAATATAAATACATTAAGATCAACTGAAAGTTTTAAGCATTGTAATCAAGGAATAAAATATTTATTTTATTTTATTCTTTTTAGTGTGAATCAAGCTGATAAAAATAAGGTTTAGATTTAAAAAAATATTCTCGTGAAAATTAACTTTCAGGACTTATTTAAACGTTGCAAAATGAGAAACAAACCAGAAAATAATATCCCTGAGCTTGCGCATCTCAGCCAAAAAGAAAACTGCTGCTTCAGTGATAAGAGCTACATAATCATTTCCTCTGTTATTTGCGCCAAATTATAATGTTGGCTGTTTAGAATTGTTTCAGCACACAATAATATTTATAAATCAAAGCTTTATTTCAAATATTAAATGTATGTAAGAAATAATAAAGTTTAAGAAGCATCAGCGTTTAACTCGCATTGAAAAACGTATTCCGAAGGAGAGGGGCGTGGTATACGTCAGGCACTTACAGGCCTTACTAAGAACACACATCCGTAGCACCACACTGATGGTGGAGGAGCAAAGGCTGGTGGACGCCAGATGTTGGCAGACTGCCAGTTGAAAGAGGGATAACGATAAGTTTGGGGCCAAAAAAAAAAAAAAGATATTAATTTGTCGTAGCTTACGTTTGATAATTCTTAGTAATATTCCGTGTCCAAATGAGCTAATTTATGAAACTAAACACTTTTTCGATTTTTTTCGTTCTATCCTCAACGGTGTTTATTTTTTAACTTTTTATTCGGTTTATTTTTTAAAAAGTAGCGAAGTGGGGTCTACATTTCAAAAGTAATTTGTAATCGCTACATTAAAAAAAAGTAGTTATAGTTGTAGTTAACTACAATTGTAACAAAGTAGTTGTAGTTCGCTGCAAAATAAAAGTAGTTTTTCCAGCCACTGATTAGAATCACCTCTACCGAAGCATCACCGGTGTTTACAGGAATTTCTCCTCTATTTCTTCCTCTTCATAATTAAAATCTCTTTCAATTTTCAAAGAAAAAAAAACTATAATTCTCAATATTATGTCCTACCAATTTGAAAACTTTGAAACTAAAACAGCTTTTACTTATAGTTCCGAATTAACTTTTTCTGATTTAAGTTTAACTTTAAAGATGAAAATTACCACATTTACAAACAAATCTAAAACAAAGAAGAGGAGGGCACTGCATGCTGATTTATTGTTCTTCAAACTCGGCATCCGCTTTTCTGAAACTTTTACTTTTTCTGGAGAAAATTCTGTATTTCAGGCTGAATTTTCTGCAATTTATCAAGCTAATTCATGGATCAAAAATTTCTCTTTGCTTCTTCAGTCCCCCCTTTTTTTCATTCTATTTCAGACAGTCTTTCGTCTTATTCTTGCACTACCAACAACTTTTTCTATTTACCCAACCAACTTACTCTACTGTTAACTCTATTAATTATCTTTAAAATCCAAAATTTTATCAGTTTCTTGGATAAAACTATAAAGTATAACGATTTTGATGATTGCTGATGTTTTAGCTAAAAATGTAACCTCATTTTCCACCAACTATTCCGTGCCGATCCCCATATTAAAAAAAAAAACATTCTCAACCAAACTCTTTTAGCAAATTAGCAAAATATATGGAATGACTCAATTAAAGTGAGATGGAATTTTGTCATTTTTTCTTTGGTTTCTTTTAATAGACTTTAACCACCCAGTGCAATCAATTCTGAACTAATCACGGCCTTACTTATTCTTACTTTTTCAAGATACAGCTTTTAGACTCCCCATACTGTATTTGTGGGAAACGGTGATTTTAAACTTTATTTTTCACTGCAGATTTACAACTCATTTTCTTCTTTCCTTTTCAAATACCATCGCTGAAGATAATTAGAAAGTGCTTTCTTTTATTGATAAAGATGCTTATGTCAATAAGATAAAACGCACTGACTTCATTCTCACAATCACCAATCACAACACCTTTTCCCTTAATTTGTTTAAAAAAAGAACAATCTTTTTTTTTTTTTTTTTTTTCAAATTTTAATTTTTGCAAGCACTATTGCTCCAAATCTTAACGGAACTTATTTTTCTCAGCTATGTAATCATTTTACTCAATCTCTAATCAAAATAATAAGATTGTGACTACAACTTTTACTTGAATGTGATTTCAACCGATTACAATTTTGATTGTTACAACATTAAATGTCTTCAAAAAAAAAAGACAATTCCTTTTATTCCAAAACTCTTCTAATGGGAAAAATTATTTTCC
>JAXGGA010014237.1:0-32728 GCA_038373865.1 Uloborus plumipes | reverse complement strand
ACCCCCCCCCCCCCCCGTCGAGTCTGATTTATCCTGATTTTGTTGTATTACTAAAATAATAATTTGGAGAAGTGTGGAATCATAAATCATGCCCATTTTGTATAATGCAATGAGAAGCAAAGGTATGTAAATGGAAAAATGAAAGTGTCCTGTTCTGCTGCCGAAAACGTAGTCGGGACTAATGGCAATATACTTGTACACTGTTAAAACTAATGGTTGCAATTGGCACCTTTCCAGGGTGAGACGCTTGTAACATCAGCGGCACCCAGTAGGGAGCCGAGATTTCACCGTTGGCTTGGATGAAAAACCGGCACCCTCAATTTAACAAGCAGCGAGGGTGAAAGATGGTTGGTTGGTTGTTTTGAGTTTATTGGCGCAAGAGCCCTATTAGGCTATACTGCGCCAAACGATGATTTTATTTAAAACATGAAGAGATGTCAGCGAAAAGTATCTAAAATACAATGGACATAAAACTTTTAAAAATTTAAAAACATTTCAGTACAAGACATATACAAAGTTTAAAATTTTAAATGGTAAGACGAAAGCAAGAACTATCAAATGACTAATTAAAAGCTAAAATGCACAACAAACAATGATAACATATTTTTTTTTTTTCCAATTTTAAAAAT
This sequence comes from Uloborus plumipes, assembly GCA_038373865.1. NCBI lineage: Eukaryota > Metazoa > Arthropoda > Arachnida > Araneae > Uloboridae > Uloborus > Uloborus plumipes. The sequence goes on along the minus strand of JAXGGA010014237.1, from coordinate 32,099 downwards.
TGACACATATAAACCAGAAACGCAAAACGAAACAAAGACGAAACCAACAAGATGACACAGATAAAAACGCTAAATTAGAGAAATAAAACTAATGTCATGTAAAAAGTGAAACAAATTAGGATGGGGTAAATCCCCAAGTAATTCTGTCAAAGATGGATAAAAATTATTAAAATGTTTAAAACGTATAAGATTAAAATTTGGGCAGTTACATAAGATATGCAACACTGTCTGATTTACATTACAGCTAAGACATAAAGGTGTAGGTTCGTGGCAAAGAAGATATTTATGAGTATATCTCGTGTGACCAATGCGAAGACGGGACAATATGACTTGGTCCCTTCTTTTTGTCCTTGAGGATTTAAAACCTTTGGTCAGTGGCTGGATGGAGTGCAATTTATTATGCGTTTCTCCATCCCAGTCACTCTGCCAATAGTTGTTAAGGCAGTCTGTAACGATATTTTTAATATCTTCAAAAGGTACGAGATCTTCTTCTTGGAAACTAGAAGCCCTGGCAGCAATATCTGCTGCCTCATTGCCACTAATACCAACATGACCAGGTATCCAGCAAAATAAAATTTGAAAATTATTTTGTTTAAGAGTGTTATATAGGTGGAAAATTTGTATAACTAAAGGATGACTATTGTTGTTGCAGTTTGCGATAGCGTCTAGTGAACTTTTGGAGTCTGTGTATATTATCCACTTTTTGTGGTTTGATTCTGCTATTGATTTTAAGGCCGTAGATATAGCTTTTATTTTGGAAGTGAAAACAGAGCAAGAGGGATTTAATTGTTGTGAGATAATATGGCCGTTAATTACTGCTGCGAAGCCGACATGATCGTTGGTTTTCGATCCGTCAGTAAAAATTTCATTATGTAACGGATACTTTTGTTTCACTTCATAATATATTTGTTGATATACCGAAGGAGCTGTGGTGTCTTTTTTAAATTTAACTAAGTCAGGAATAACAGAGAAGTCTATTTCGTTCCATGGTTCAATAGTTTCTGGTGAGTAGTATGTATCATAATCTGACAACTGTAGAGAAGTGAGCGCCTGTCTCATTCGGATCCCAAATGTTGGGGTGACCGAAGGACGACGTAAAAACAAATCAGTATTCGACGGGTGGAAAATATGTAAATGCAACGGATGGCTCGTATTTGGTTTAATTTTGAAATAAAAGTTTAGTGAGAGTTTCAGTCTTCTATAGATAAGTGGAGGTTCGTGTGCTACTATATGTAGGCTTTTGATAGGTGACGTTCGAAAGGCACATGTCCAAATGCGCAAAGCCTGGTTATGTATAGGATCCAGAGATTTAAGATAACTTTTGGCGGTGGAACCATAAATTTGACAACCGTAATCAAGTTTTGAGCGTATCAGAGCCCTGTAAATTCTTAGCATGGACTTTGTATCGGCACCCCAAGAAGTGTTTGCCAAGACTTTAAGAATATTTAATTTTAATGTACATTTCTTTTTTAATTCTTGAATATGTGGTATAAATTTAAGTTTATTATCAAGGATGAGGCCAAGGAATTTTCCTTGATCTCTTACAGTAATTGGTTGATTATTCATGAGTAAGTTTGGATCTGGGTGAAGGCCCCTTTTGCGACAGAAATGTATACAGAATGTTTTTTGTGCTGAGAAAGAAAATCCATTTTCCTGGGCCCATTTTGAGACTTTATTGATGGCTATTTGAAGCTGTCCTTCAACGATACTCATGCTCGGTGACGAGAAAAAGATTTGAAAATCGTCAACGAACATAGTACCTTTAACAGCGGGGGGCAATTGTTCATGTAAGCTATTAATTGCAATTAGAAAGAGAGTGACGCTCAGTACACTTCCTTGGGGTACACCTTCTTCTTGGATGAAGGTATCCGATAGGATGGATTTGACTCGTACACGAAAATACCGATGTTTAAGAAAGTTGGAGATAAAGATGGGTAGATTGCCTCGTAATCCATACTCATGTATGGTTTTGAGGATCCCATATCTCCAGGTACGGTCATATGCCTTTTCCATATCGAAGAATACGCTCACCAGATGTTTTCTTCTCAAAAATGCTTCCCTTATCGATGTTTCCAAAAGTAACAGGTTGTCGATGGTACACCTGCCACGCCTGAATCCATTTTGGTGGGAAGATAATAAATGATTTGACTCCAAAACGTACATTAGTCTGGCGTTGACCATTCGCTCCATCAGCTTACAAAAGCAACTAGTTAAGGCTATTGGTCTATAACTTTCAGGTTGACTGGGGTTTTTATTGGGTTTCAGTAACGGAACTACTATTGCTTCAGTCCAGAGTTTCGGGAAAGAGTGTTCAGACCAAATTCTATTAAAAAGAAAGAGAATATTCTGTAGCGAGGTTAAGCTTAATTTTTTTAACATAATGTTGTGAATTTCGTCAGGGCCGGGTGAAGTATTTTTGGTTTTTCGTAAAGCTGTGATTAATTCCTTGAGTGTAAAATCTACGTTGTATATTTCATAGTAATTGGTTTGGAATTTGAGTGTTTTTCGCTCTTTCAGCGATTTAAAAGCTAGAAATTTATTACTATAACTATTTGCCCTGGAGACTTCTGCCAAGTGAGTCCCCAGGTAGTCTGCCACTTCTTTAAGATCAGATACTGTTTGTCCGTTTTTCTCTAGAATGGGAGCACAGCTTGTTCTATAATTTCCAGCGATTTTCTTAATTTTATTCCATACGGTTTTAGATGGAGTGGACGTCGTGATTGTGCTGACATACGATTGCCACGAGTCCCGCTGGCTTTTCCGTCGAATCCTCCGAGCTTCAGCACGAGCTCTTTTGAATGCCACTAAATTATCTGTGGTCGGATATCGACGGAATTTGCTCCAAGCCTTTTTCTGGGTCTTATGCGCTTCCTGGCAAAGAGCGTTCCACCAGGGTTTAGGATATTTAATCTTAGCTCTTGTGGTTCTTGGTATAGCAACTTTCGCTGCATTCAAGATAATGTCGGTTACTCGGCTTACTGCTACATCAATGTCGCTTTCGTTCACAACTTCCGATGTTATTTCTGCCAACTGGGTAAATGCTGCCCAATCAGCTCGATCAAGACGATAACGGGCTTGCTGCTGCTCATTGTAGCCGCAGCGTCCAGTAAATGTTAACTTGATCGGGAAGTGGCCACTGGTGTAGAGACCACTTTCCACCTCGAAATCCCAGTGTGGCAGAAGCGAAGGTGAGCATATTGACAAATCGATGGAATGGTAAGTCTGCGTTGGAAGATGGAAATATGTATTTTCACCGTTGTTAAGAACGCATAGATCGTTGTCACCAATAAAATTTTCTATTATAAACCCTCTGCTGTTTGTGTCTGGACTCCCCCACAGAGGATTGTGGCCATTGAAATCCCCCAAGATGACAAATGGGGGAGGGAGTTGATCGATCAATGTCTGCAATTCCACGCTTCTCAGATCATAAGAAAGTGGAATATACACCGAACAGACTGTGACTAGCAAGTGAAGGTGAACACGAGCGGCTACTGCCTGGAGGGACGTGTTGATACCGAGCTGGCTAGACGCGTAATCAGTGGAGATTAGCATCGCCACTCCTCCACAACGACGGTCTCCTGTCAGGCAGTCCTTGCGGTATATTTCAAAACCTTTCAGTCTCGGTCTGTCTGTAGGGGTATAGAATGTTTCTTGCAGACAAAATATGGCCGGTTGGTGAGTTTCTACAAGATCTTTGACGTCCGTGACATTATGCGAGTAACTCTGACAATTCCACGAAAGAATGCTCAGGGCTATGAATGAAAAGGAAAAGAAAAACGGCCAAAAGAAAGAGAGGCAGCTCATGAAGCTGGGACGTCCGTCCATCCCTCATCTTTCGATGACGGAAGCTCTTTAAATTCTACGTCATGAGTTTCCTCGTGAGGGCGAATTACTTCCTCATGAAGAGATTTCGTCAATTTATTTTTCTTGCTAGTATATAAAAAGTCTTCCTTTTTGAAATTATAAAAGTTAGGGGGCCTCTGTTTAGCGGCTACCCCAATTTTTGCACGTGATCTGATCAATTTCTTTTTTTCAGCAGTTTTCTTTGTTTGTTCATTTGGTTTGTCTAAAGTAAATGAAGCTGCGGTGCTTGTACTTGGTTTTTGTACAGTTTGCATTTTATTTTCGTTAGAATTTTTTTGTGGTAATTTCGAAATATTGAGCTGATTATTTGTTGATTTCGGCGAGTTAGCTAACTTAGTTTGATTATTTTGTTGTTTGAATATGTTACCTGGTTTATTACTTGTTTCTGTTTGGGCATCTGTTTGGGTGCTTGAGGATTTTAAGACTTTTTTAACTGCAGCAGCGTAAGAAAGGCCTGTCGTAGGTGTTCTTGATTCCATAATTTTTCTGGCTTCAGGATACGAAATATTCTCTGTAGTTTTAATGACCTGTATTTCTTTTTCAAGGAGCCATTTCGAGCACTTTCGAGAGTATGCAGGGTGATCTCCCTTGCAGTTTACGCATTTGAAATCTTTGGTGCACCCATTACTATCGTGACCGGGTTCGGCACATCTGGCACAGGTATCCGTACCACGGCACGAGATTTTCGAATGGCCAAACCGCTGGCATTTGAAACACCGGAGCGGGTTTGGAATATACGGCCGAACAGGGCAAGAGAGATAGCCAGCTTTGACACGATTAGGGAGGACAGGAGTATTAAACGTCAGAATGACGTGCTTGGTATTAACCATTTCGCCATTGCGTTTAATGGTTATCCTTTTCACTCCCCTCACATGCTGGTCTTGCATTTCCTCTAAGATCTCCTTCTCAGAAGTGAATAAAAGATCTGGCTCTGAAATGATGCCTCGAGATAGATTTAATGTTTTATGTTCAGAAACTGTGACAATATAGGAGCCTATCTGTTTAATTGACATTACAGATTTTATTTGTTTTTGATCTTTTATTTGTAGGAGTAATTCGCCACTGCGTAACTTTTTAACAGATTCGAATTCACCTATAAGATGTATTAAAGATTTATTAATGATGAATGGGGATACTGCAGTAAAATTGAACTTAGGATCAGTGCGTTTTATAATAAAAAATTTAGCATTTCTATTTATAACGATCTGACGCTCCCCACTAGGGGGAGAAGAGTTTGTTTCTTGGTTATCCATAAACGGACCGGAGAACTGGGGGGAAAAGTGGGGTCGAGCCCCTGCGTAGCCCCCCTACACAGGGGTAAGGCTGCATACGACAGGGTTCGCCGGCTAGCCCTGAAGCCTCCCGTTAGCGATACCGCTTGGCCCCGGTACCACGCAGCCATCGGCACGGTCGCCACACCTTGGCTTGGGTTCGTTCCGAAATTTGGTAAGTGTGATGAGGGAAGGAGGGAGAAAAAATCCCTACCCGCCGAACTTCGGTTTGAGCAACTGGGGGTCACTACTCCGCCAAGAGCTCGCCCCGAACACACCACACCGCAAGCCCCCCCACCACGGCAAGGTAAACGGACAACGGGGGGGGGGGGGTGAAAGATGGAACCGTATAGGATAGCATAATGGCACCCACACTGTTCACTATTGCAGATCCCCCCCTGTGCTGTTTGCGTTTTTGTTTTTCAATTGTGTTTACTTTTATTTATTATTTTTATTCACGAAGTCTTGGTACATTTTCACCTTTTATTCCGATTTGAAAATGATCGAAACTTGAAATTAAAGGCATTTTCCCACAGTTCAGATTTTCCAACTTATTTTAAAGAATTTATGGCTTGGATTCAACTCAGTAGTTTTAAGAGGGAAGGTATTTTTTGGACCCCTTTCAAAAACAAGAACATTTAGTTGTATTTTCGATCAATAAAAAATTGAATCGTTTCATTAAATTCTAAAATTTTAATTAAGAGTAACATATTGATACGTATGTATAGTTCGACATTTGAATATCTTTATGGAATAAAAGATAGGGGTACTTGAAAAGCAGTTTTTGTTAAATGTCAAGTTTCTCGACAGATTAAAGATCGAAATACATTTTAACAATCTATTCATTTCAACAAGATGGAACAAAACAAAGTAAGCTCTAGCAATAACGAACTCAGTATTCGCTATCAATAACGCCAACGAAAGATATTAGCGAAAGCACGAATTGCAAATACATATAATACGCATAATAAAAACAAATAATAAAGAAAGAGTCAGGCAAAAAGTGTTTTTTTTTTTTTTTTCCTTCGCGTTCTGCTACTTCCTGGCTGTGTCTACGCAGCAAAAGAGAATCGCTACACTAAAGATAATTTTCCGTTAGAACACTTTGAATTGCATTTACATAAGTTGGAAATCTTCGAACTATGATTAAATGCATGTACTTACATGAGAATTCGAAGATTAAAATGAAGAAATAATCCATTTTTGTAATAAACTCGAGGTGAAATCCAAGACTGTGAAAACACTGTATCGAGAATTCTGTATCGACGAGAGACTATATTCGAGAATCGACGTAAACAAGATGTCCGCCATTCAAATGGTTGATGATGATGATGAGACCTCGCAGTCGCAATACGCAGGCGCCGCGATTAAAGGTGCCGTTTGGTACTGTGGCGACTGCATAGCAAATGTTTTCAATATAATTTTACTTTGTCAGAATGGGGAAAAAGGTGCAAAAGAAGAAAAAGAAAGAGGTAAAACAAAATATAAAGAAGAACGAGAGAATGATCTACAAATACTAAAAGTAGATAAGGCAAAGACTTTAAACAAGGGAACATCGCCAGGAAAAAGAATACCAGGATATCAACAGTGCCCATCTTGTAAACATTTTTTCAATGATAAAGCTGCTGATCGTCATATCGCTTGGTGTCAAGAGCAACAAACTAGGTTACCAAAAACTCCACCAAGTTTTGAAGCTTTAGAAAGACTTAAGGCTAGAACTAAATATAGAGCTCCTCTCCCTGTAAAGCGAAATCAAGGTGATGGAAGTCAATGGCTTGTGAAATCTGCAGAATCTGTCCGAGAGTCTTCCATGCTGCGCACTCATTCTTTCCCTCCTATACCAACACATCAGTCTTTGCACACACCTAAAAAAATGTTGAGCAAGCAAAAATAGCAGTCCAAATGCAACAAAAGAGAAATGAAAAATGTACTTTATTCCCCTATACTAATGATGATAATGTGCCTTCAAACAAGCAAACATATGACTATGAATCAAAAGAAAAAAAAAATCTGTCAAGTTCAAAGAAAAATTTCCTGTTTACAATTAGGAAAGGAATAAGAATTTAAATATGCTGGCTGGCTCTGAAGCTACGTCTTGAAAACTTAAATACTTCTGATGAGTTTTGGTTTAAAAAATGCTCCTGCCACATTCCAAAGGTTTATGCACCAAGTATTTAGAGGTATTGATTTTGCTTTTCCTTATTTAGACGATATTCTTATTGCGTCAAATGACGAGGAGCAACATCAAGAACATCTTCGAATAATTTTCGACAAACTCAATACTTACGGCTTACGCATTAACATCTCAAAATCTGTCTTTGGTGTACAAGAAATTGATTTCCTCTGTTACTTAATTACATCAGAGGGTTCTCGACCTCTTCCAGACAAAGTCCAAGCAATTATTAATTATAAAAAACCTGAAACTCTGCATGATCTCCGAACCTTTCTCGGTATGATAAATTTCTATCGACGCTATTTGAAAGATGCTGCACAAAATCAAGCATTATTACACGAATATCTGAAAGGGGATAAAACGAAAGACAAACGAAAAATTCAATGGACAAAAGATGCTGAAATTCAATTTGAAACATGCAAGAATGATTTAATTAATACAACTCTTTTATCTTTTCCAAATCCGGAACTACCACTTGCTTTATTCACTGATGCAAGTGATACTGCAATTGGTTCTGTATTACAACAATTTTCCAACAATAGTTATAAACCAATTGGATTTTATTCAAAGAAACTTAACCCCGCACAGCAAAATTATAGTACCTATGACCGTGAACTCTTAAGTATCTATCTTTCGATTAAATATTTTAAACATTTGTTAGAGGGAAGAAAATTTACAATATATACAGATCACAAACCCTTAATCTACGCATTTATGCAAAAGCCTGAAAAAGCTTCTCCATGCCAATGTAGACACCTCCAATATATTTCTGAATTCACTACCGACATTAAACATATTAAAGGTCAAAACAACATAGTAGCAGACACGCTGTCCAGAATCGAAGAAATTTCAATCATTAATTATGACGAAATTGCAGACGAACAAGCACGAGATGAAGAATTTACAGAATTACGCAATTCTACAAGCTTGAATTTTAAAGAATATCCACTTCCATCTGGTAAAATTTTATGGTGTGATACTTCGACCTCACACATTAGGCCCTACATACCGGAAACCTATCGATTTCAAATATTTAATCAATTTCACGGGTTATCCCATCCTGGCATCAAATCCAGTGTAAAATTAATTTCTTCCAAATTCATTTGGCCGGATATTAATAAAAACATCCGACAGTGGGCAAAATCATGCATTCCGTGCCAAAAATCAAAGATATATCGTCATACGAAATCTACTCTCGAACAATTCCCAGAACCATCAGAAAGATCTAGAGACTGATTTTTTTAATTATTATAATTATTTTTTTTTCTCCCCATTGATATGTTATTTTGTAAATATGTAATAATATACTTATTGTAATTTATTTTTTTGCAGACCAATATTATAGTACTTTTTCTACCTTTTTTAACGTAACGTTCGTTACTGGTAGGGGAGTAATGTGGCGACTGCATAGCAAATGTTTTCAATATAATTTTACTTTGTCAGAATGGCAACAGCAAAATGTTGTGGTGTAATATAAAAGAAGAATAAAACAGTTCGGTGTGTTGAAAGTTCGATAAAATGGTTGTTTTCAGTTTCTTTTTATAATTTTAAGCACGCAACATAAATTTAACAGCAATAAGTAATGACAATTAAATAGCAACGGCCTATAGTACTGAGAGATGCCTCACTGAGCATGCTCAAGCCCAAAGGGTGCCGATGGCGCTCCAGAATTAGCATAATGCACCTTCTGAGAGGCCTTTTGGCACGGCAAGAGCATTTCAAATTCGCTATGGCACCCCATGGCACCTTGCTTTCACTTCAGCTTTCTTATTGGCACCCCTGCGTCACCCGTAGTTTTAACAGTGTAATAGCTCAGGCTCCGTTAACTCCAGGACCGTCATTTCAAGTTTTTCCAGGGGGGGGGAGGGGGGTGCGAAACCAAATGTAATTTTGTTGGAAAACAACAAAACCGCGCTCATTTGTATGCAAATACATTGATTTCTCAAAGCCTGGGGGCAGGGGGGGCGGAGACATGGCTGACCTTCCAAAATGACGGGCCTATGGTTAATTCTAAATTCTGGTGGTAACTGGCTACTGAGAAATAAAAAGAGAAGAAGAGATTGTACGTACAATTCATCGGATCAGTAAGAGCGAATATTTCTCATACGAAGTGAAAAATCTTGGGGGGGGTGGGGGGGGGGGTTAAAAAGCTCCACCTTCATTTCTGAAATTTTTGACCAGTGCCCCCCCCCAAAACTTTTGGTCACGCTACGCCTATGAGCAGTACATTGTTGAACCTAAAAAACGTGATTTCAAAAACGTGACCTACGTTATCCAAAAAATTCCCACAATAAGCAACGAAGAAAGTGGACAGACCTACACCTTGAGTGGTAAAAAGTAAGAAATATTAAAATATCAACAGGATTTCAGTACAGTTCATATAGTACAGTTTGATATTTTTTTCCGGCCATCTCGAACGCTTTTGTGCATGCTTCAGGTCTCTACTGATTTTATTAAAATAAAGGTGATAGTGATAAGAAAGATAAGGAATGTGAGGAGATTTTGTTTTGTTTTGTTTTTCGTTGGGTATTTGACGCGTTGGTTTATGTTGAATTTTTCTTTTTTAATTTATTCCCCTTCCTAATCAGTTTTAGAAAAATAGAATAATATGGGTCTAAGCAGAAATGCTACCATGTAGCATTTCCATAATCAAGCTGTCCCCGTTTTTAAAATAGAACCGTTCAACGGTGAAAGGCTTGCCTTTCGAGGTTGGACAGCGTATGAAATTAACACAAGAGTAAGAGCATAGATAAAAACATTTAAAATACATAAATAATCTCTGCAAAAAAGCGATACTGCTTACGCAGTCCCCATTGGAAAAAAAATATCGATCAGAAACCTAGAATTGCGATGGTTGAATAAAAGCGGTTAAGAAATCTTGCATACGCCAGATATTTAACTACTTCCAAATATTGCACTTTCATCCATGTGATATGTGGGGAACCCTGGTGCGTTTTTTCTGAAGGGGAAAAGGCTGCTGGGTATCTCTACCTAATCTCAATTCTACAATTTGGCCTACAATTATATGTGTATAATTTTTAATTTCATCATGCTTTTTGCATAATATTGCACCATCAAATTTTTGTTAATGACTGAATAATTTCTAATCCCTGTATTTAAAAGTAATTTTGAAACTTTTTTAATTATAGGTCGCTTTAGTAAAAGAAAAGAATGGCAAAAATGACTTCTTCTGTGGCGGTACTTTAATCAACAAACAATATATATTGACTGCTTCCCATTGCATTGAAAAGTAAGATTTCATCATTTAAATCGAAGAAAAAGAGAAAAAAGGGTGTATTTAGTGCTTTATGTGATTTTAGATAAATTTCAGCACTTTTTAAGGCTCAGGCCACGCGCTAATTGAGTCACGGAAATATTTTTTGTTTTTTGAAGTAAGAAATTTAATTCTCATCATGATGGGGAAAAAAATTGAGTAATTTTTGATAAATTTTTGGAAAAAAAAACCCTTCATTTTGCATTTTTTGATTTTGGTCCGCAGAAAGTATATAGTTTTTTTTTTTTTACAATTTTTTAATTCGGAACGCAACAGAAGTTCTACACTTTACCGACAGCCAGCACAAATCTTTCTCCTGCTTCTATGACGTCATCTCACGTGATTTGAAATTGTAGTCGCTTAAAGTAAGGCCCCTGTATGGATGATTCTACGCTATTTGAATTCAGACGGCCAATGGAAAAACTTCATGTAAAACTGATTTTATTAATGTTTTTGTATGCTTAAGCATTACAGACTATTATCTTTTATATGGACCACCCAATTAATTCACTACAATTATTTTATTTTAGCATTTATAGCTGAAAATAGTCATAAATGTATACTCACCTGGCCTGGCCAAATACTAGTTTTTGTACAAACATGTTCGACGTTCATCTTTTGCTAACTCGGCCTAATTTTTTTGCCATAATCATACACTTACATTAACAGAGAAACATATTTCATCAGTAAACATTGAAAAAATATTTATTTTTATTTAAAAAAAATACACTTTTTAACGGGCCATATCAACAGTGTCACCCTCACCTGGCGGACTTCAAAGACTGAAATTTCGCATAAAAATGCATAAGGATGATGTTGATTGCGAACAACCACTGTAATAGTGAGTAAAGTTTAACGTAAGAAAAGAGGTTTTTAAAAAATTCGAATATTATTGCATCGGTTCTCGTTGAAAGTGCCTCAAAGCGTACTGCGCCAGTCGCTGTAGTATTTCCCCTGGTCAGTATAACTTTTTATATTTCATCGTTACATAAGTGTGCGTATGTATAATGTAATGCGTATTGTGTGCAGACACCACGGTTTACGTGAAGTTCTGGTAAGAAGAACGCGTGATGTTGTTTTTATAGGTAATGTGTGATTTTGTCACTTCTCTGGCGTCACTCCCATGGCAGTTTTGTTCCAAAAAAGGGTAAATATGCATTAAAACTGTGTTATAAGTATAATTAATTTCCTTTTTAATCTCAATTGCCACTGTGAAAGCAATTTGAATGAACGTAAATAATGCGGGAAGTATTTTTATTTGGAATCTGCGGTGCGACTTGTATGCAACATGTCGTGTTTTCAAGATTGATTTTTTTATTTTATTACAACGTGAAAATTTTTTTTGAATACAGGTCTTATAGAAATGTGTCCAAACTATGATTTTACACCGAAAAATAAGTGAAATAATAGTAAATTAAACCAGAATTCTGTCAATAGTGTCACTCCCCTGGCAACGCATTTTCCCCTGGTATCGATAAACCCCCCAAAAATTGAAATTTCGTCTGGCCCTTACCACTACAATCATAAAAATAGCGACTACAAGTGATATAATGAGTGTGAAATTAAACAGATTATTTTTTCTTTGGGGACACAAAAAACGCATTGACCGTAAAATCACCCGTATAGACTATATAGCCGATCTAGCTCAAAGAGATCTACTTGAACTTTGAGCTATTAAACTTGAATATTTAAAACATAAATTCTTCATTCTTTTACAATCATGAGAAATTATTAATTTGTTGAGTTTTCCTAAAAGAAGTAGGATAAAAACTGAATTGCAGCAACCTACTTATAGCATTCATCCCACGAGATGTTTTATCGAGAAAGTTTTTCCATATTTTCCAGGGAAATTGAAGCTGATATAGGAGTGGCTTTGGGAGCCCACAATTCTGAATCTAGCGAAGACTTAGTTCCTGTTGCTAACTTCTTGATGCACCCGGATTACAAAAACAGAACCTATATTAATGATATAGCTCTCATCAAGCTGAAGGATCCTGTTGATTTCACTGATACTGTTAGTCCTGCCTGCCTGCCAACTCGAAAAGAATTCACCTCACCCAAGGATTTAGCAGTTGTAGCAGGATGGGGATGGCAAAGATTTAATTGTATGTCATTTTAATATTTGTGTCGTTCAGCGTAAAAGTGGTGCGACTCTTTGTAAATGATTTTACTATGCCTGATTATGTAAAGGCTTTTGTAAATTTTCCATTAGAAAAGTATACAAGTGTTTAGTTTACTCGGTTACTTTTAAATAGGCGTATCAATTTTAGAAATTTATCATCTCCATGGAAACCGCACGAAAGACAACAGTTCCACTTTTTTTTTTACACTGCTGTTGAGGCATTTCCTTTATTTCATGTTTATCGAATTAGGCTTACGTTTTTATTTATAACATCATATCTCAGTTATTTCTAATTGTTTTCCAACAAATCCAGTGCTAAATAGTTTGTTTTAGCAAGACCTACCATCATGAGTAAGCGTTATATAAATACTTCAAAAAGTATTTTATTAACGTTGTTTGAAAAATAGTTTGGGCACAAAGCAATTTTGAATCGCTTGTATTTAACCACTGTTGCGAAAACTAAGTGGGGGAAAAGTCCATAGCGCTGTATCTATGACAACCATCAGGGGGAAAGTGCGGAGAGGGGGAAATTAATTTCACTTCCGGCGCCTCCTCTCGTTACACAGTATATAGTCATTGGATATTTATCTTTCGCAAAAGAGCTTTGCTTCACTCTCATAGATCTAACTAAATGTGATACCATTTAGCAAACAAATACGCATTTTTAAAAGATATGGAATAACACCGCTTTCAATAGCAGCAACGGATTGAATAATGGGAGCAGGGATAAAAAGCTGATTCATTCTGCTTTACATAATCGAGTAATACTTCCTGAAGCTGACAGTTTCCAAAGTTGACATGTTTGAATAAAACAAATATTTAAAGCATTATCAATATTCCAAAATACTTTAGAATGAATTTGGTAAAATGTTATCATTTTAATATTTTACGGAGTGTTCCTTTTCAACAGCAGCTACGGATTGAATAATGGATGCAGGATAAATGGTTGATCCGATTCGTTTTACATAATAGAGTAAACCCCCCCTAAAGTTAACACTCCTAAGGGAAAAATTCCCAAATCTGACATGTTTCGATCGAAACAAATATTTTGGCGTTTCTCTATAAACTAGTAAGTTGGTATAGATTAGTATTTAAGGAAGAGGCAAAATATGGATTTGCATGAGAAACTCTATAATCGCGATCGTCATGCCAAAACTGAGTCATAAGTCCAAACGTTGATACAAAAGTAGAAACCCCTTTAAAATCAAATAATAATTGCAAATTGTATTGTAAATATGCATAAAGATGTGTCAGGGTCAACGGGAGGGACGGAATAATACTCGAGATGCAGTCACCTCCTTATGGTGAGTTCTGGACAATTAATGTAACGAAATATGTTTGCATTTCAAACTAAAAGCTATATATTGAGCATATTGATTGCAAAAAATAATAACGGGCAGCAGTTGCTCGAACTTGAGAATATTTTACAAGTGTATTATACTTGCAAATACGCAACTTTTAGCTGGTATTCCACATCAAGATTTCAATTTCATTTCTTTTCAATCCACCCTATTTCCCAGTATTCATTCAATATATTATGCTGATTGCTTTCATTACAGTTGGACAAAGCAATACAGATCTGCAGGAAGTTCAAGTTCCCATAGTTTCTAATCCATACTGCGTTTCTAAGTATGGTGGAGTCATTCTTGATACAAATCTATGCGCTGGCGGGGAAGAAGGAAAAGATGCTTGCTCTGTAAGAACTTATTTACTTCTTTTCAATCTAGATTTTTTTTTTTTTTTTTGAGCTGATAATGTGGAACAAAATTTTATGCAGTAACAGAGACCTGTGTGCTAAGGGCTGCTTTTTTTTCTCTACCCACAGGATCTACTTTTTAATTGAAATCATATTAAAAAAAAAAAAACGCAACCTTGAGGGTTGACCTTACATTAAGATGCTTCACGTGAGTCAGAGCAAACATTACAATTTAAGTAAATTAAGATGATTTACAGACAACACGGAAAAGGAAAGATAATCACAACTAGTAAAATTTGCTGGCAAAAGCAAAATCAAGAGGGAATATTAAACATCAGTTTAAAAATTCTTACCTTAAATCCTTGAGCATTCTCTCCTGGTCTGCAACTATGAAATCGTTACCAATCACGTGAATAAAATCATAGAATTTAACTACATTTTTTTCTAAAAACGGTTATGATTCTGGTTCTTGATAATTTGAAAGTTCAGAACAAATTTCATCGGACGCAGAAAAATTCATCCTTGAATTAAAACTAGTATTTTGAATATTCAAGAAAGTTTTCACCATCAAACTGTTAAATATACTAATTTTCATGGCTTTTACTTGATATCTTCGCTCATTAAAGTCCCACAACGATGTGATTGATCTAGCTAACAATCTCGATTAAGTAAGTTTTCGAAAAAATAAAAAAAAAAAGAATAAAACAAGATCTATCAAAATCGGTTCACTCGTTTAAGAGCTTCGATGCCACAGACACACGCACATATGTACATCTTAAATACTTTATTTAGTATCAAATGTACAAAACAAAACAATACACTAAAATTCAGTGGGAATTTTACGAGCTACGAAAGTTTACTTCCGAGTAATTATTACGTTTTCTACATATAGTTGCATCCGACCCACTAGGACCGACCCACTAGGACCGACCCACTAGGACTGTCCTACTAGGACATGATATAGATCAATGGTATACATCCACATGCCACAGCCGGGATTCAAACCCTGGCCAATGACACAAGAGACAAGACTCTAGTATTACATTGCCCTGCCCATGCATGACATAGTTTGGATCATAAGTTATTAATCTACATTTTTTGAACAATGTTTCGTTTAATAAAAATATGTTCAACATTTAACTTTTCTTTAAATAAAGTGAATGACAAATTCTGAGTAAATTTCAGAATTATCAATGTTTTAGCAACTGATCACTCAAGAGCTGCAATACCGGCACAACTCAAAAAATCATGTTTTGAGATAAATAGTGTAAAAAGTTTTCATTGCTAAGAAAAATGCATAAAAAAATCCTTAATTCGCTGCCATCTTACGGCCTAATATTGAATTAAACTAGCATTGCTGCTGAAAAGAATGTATATTTCCATACTTAACCTGTTCTTAGTCCAAAACGCGTTGTTCGAGCTATACTGCTATCGCAGCCTCTGAGCGATAGACATGAAAGGTTCTCTGTTAACTGATAGAAATACTGATTTAATACAGTGAGATTCCGGTGGGCCTTTAGTCGCAAAATATGATGGAGTATGGTACTCGGTGGGTGTCGTGTCCTGGGGAATGAGCTGTGGCATCAAAGATTATCCTGGGGTCTACACTAGGGTTTCCGAATACCTGGACTGGATTCGGGACGAAACAAGCGACGCCCCACCATGTGATGGTGACGACGTAGCCCCTCCTGTTCTGCCGAATTTAGATGGTTTGTTGCCTTTTTTTACTGATTTATCACTTTCAACTTCTGTATTTATTTCAGTCATTCTTTTCATATATTCATTTTATTTTATGCATTTATTTATTTATTTTCCTTCTTTGAAAAAGTGTTTATGCTTTATATTTTAACTTTCAAATTAAGTGGAAGAGTATTAGTAGTTGTAATACTAAACAACTAAACACACAAAAGCATGCATATGGGCGATTCTCTGTAAACTCGTCATTTTTCACACGAAATCTGTCTGAGCACGGTTTTTTAAAATGTTCGTATAATTATAATACTATGGCTCAGAAAACGAATCTATCACTTTGGTTTGAAAGACGGCCAATTGAAGTTTATGTTTTTCTGATAAATCATGATAGGGGGTAATTCCCCAGCCTAGTATAACTAGGCAGGGGACTGTGCCAGGTGACTATGTTTTTGCTCCTTGTTGCGTAATATCTGCAAAACTATTGTAACATAATTAGTTACGAGACTACCTATAAATTTAGGCACAAATCGTGGACATAATAACTAATATGTTATAATTAAATTA
The DNA here is from genome assembly GCA_038373865.1 of Uloborus plumipes. Lineage (NCBI taxonomy): Eukaryota > Metazoa > Arthropoda > Arachnida > Araneae > Uloboridae > Uloborus > Uloborus plumipes. The sequence goes on along the minus strand of JAXGGA010014237.1, from coordinate 15,443 downwards.
ATTGACATTAATAAAATCACTTCCCAGAGGACTGTTTTCGCAACGACCCTGATGCATACTTTCATCACAAATGCGGCTCTCAATCTAAGCAATGTAGCGTTTCAACACCGTTCTCGGCTATTTCGGCAAATTCACACTGATTACTTTAAACTTCATGCCAAAAAGAATTTGCAAAAGTTATAAATTTTTCGTATTACAGCTTTGAATTTGTTGCAGGGGACTGTTTGAAAAAACTCCAGACAGAATGTGCATAACAATTTTAAGTTTTATAAATACGTAATTATACCTTATTTCATAAGAAAAATATAGCTTCATTATTCTATTTTTAGATATTAATTGACAAATTTATGCAGTGTTAATAGGTTTTTTGAAATACCATCTTTAACAGTTAGACAATGGGATTGGGACAGCCAGGGGACTGTTTTTGGCGCTTAGATAATTTCTAAAAAAAAAAAATTAAATTGTTATCACTACAAATACAATTGGGCCACAAAGTATTAATGCTTTACTTGTATTAAGAGCCATAATTTACCAGTTTACAGAGAATCGCCCATATGCCGTTACTTCATGTTGAGGTTGAGGCAAAGCTTACCTTAAAGTATTGTGCGTTTACAATGAGAAGGTACTTCGCTTCTACCTTCATGAACGCAGAGTTCATTTTAGCGCGAGTGAAGGGTGAAAACTTGATCGTATGAGATCACGGGACGCGGGAGCGTCCCGCCCCGCCAAGAAAACTAAATACAAGCCGCCAAGAAATTTCCGTCGTCAAGAAAAATGTAAAAGAGCGACTAAGAACTGTTTACGCGAGTAACCAAACAGGGGTTTTCCCCCCTCTGCATCTCAGCCCCATAAAGATCCCTAGAGTTCTTTTTTGGTATACTCAATCTCCAGCGGCCCCTGACGGCACATACTAAAGCAAAACATCCAGGACCCTCAGGGGGAGGGGTGATAAAGGTTATAAAATCGCTAATTTTCGCACTTTTTAAAAATTGTTTGACAGGGGTCCAGACTAAACGGTAACTCGGATTGAGCTCTGCTTTTGCACCCACATTTATTTTGTCCCAAAGCTCGGCATAGGGGGGTTTTCGACCCCCACCCCCTCCCCCTCGTTTTTATTTTCCGTATCTTTTCTCCCCGGGGGTCTTTAGTGAATATTCTCGGGGGTTGGTATGAATATTCTCGATGAGACATTGAGGACGTTTTCCCAAACTTTACCCCCCGGGGTCATCGCACCCCGGAGTTACTAATGCTTAAAATTGGTCCGATTTCTATCTACTAGCTCTGTTCAACATCTGAGCATTTATGTTGTCATTGTTGGGCGACGATACAGATACAGATACAGATCGTGAGAAAATAATTGCGTTAGAGCTACGCTCTTTTTCGCTGTTTGGGTGAGAGAGAGAACATGATTCAGCTGACATGAAACAAATGGAAGGACTGGGTAAAAATGTAAGTGCAAAATTTCAATAGAAAAACAAAAAGTGTAGGAAAAGTCAGAGCGAGGGACCTGCCCCACGCTCTGTACTCACTTCGCGCCGGAAGTGAGCAAGGAAGAGACCTACTGTTAGGGCCAATCCTAACATGGTAGGGGTCTTATGGAGCGCCTAACCAGCAAGCCTTTTCTTGCCGGTAGGGGAGGAGAGAGTCGCTAACAGCGAGAAGGCCATAGGCCTCGAAATGAGACCCAGCCTAGCAGCAAGCCGCTGGCTCGGCATGGACTAGTGTGAGAGATTGTCATCCCTAGTAAGGTTGCTCCTCCGAGAACCGAGGGAGTAGGTGATGTGCATGGTATCAGATGGAAACCTAGTACCACCATGGTGGAAGGTGTAATGAACTTGATCATGAATTAGTGGGTTAGGGTGGTTCTCAAGCTTGGTGAAAAAGTTTGTGGAAGTATCGACGATGTAGGAGGTAATAACTTGAAGGTTAGCATCGTTGTGAAGAGTTTTGTTGGAAACATACCAAGGGGCATTGAAGATTTTTCTGAGAGTTTGGTTTTGGAGGACTTGTATGTTCCTCATATTAGACTTGGCTGCCTGTCCCCATACAGGGACGCTATATAGGAGTGCAGGGCGAATCACAGTTTTATACAACAATAGTTTGCTTTTAGTACTAAGATGTCTGCTATATAGTAAGGACAAGACATAACCTAGTTTTATTTTTGCTTTCTTTACCACATCAGTGATATGAGTATTAAATGTCAGCTTGCAGTCTAAGTGGACTCCTAAGTATTTTACACTTCTAGAGTAATTAATTTCAACATTATTTAGTATGACGCGAGGGGGGTAAGTGATGTTCCCTCTGGAAAAACAGATTGCTTGTGTTTTGGAAGGATTGATTGCGATGCGCCATTTGTTGAGATATTCGGAGATAATATTTACATAGTCTTGTAGATATTTATGTGCGAATCTTCTATTATATTCGCCCACCAGAATACTTGTGTCGTCGGCGAATAGACATGTAAGATGTTTGGGGTGGGTGGGAAAATCATATGTATAGATGTTGTCCAAGGTAGGAGAAATTGAGGACCCCTGAGGGACCCCAGCATTAATATTATGTTTTCTTGATAGATGCTCTTGCAGCTTAATTTGGAAAGTGCGTTTGTGGAGAAAGTGATGAATTATTTTGATTATGGGGAATTTAAGTACAATGAGTTTATAAATAAGGCCTTCGTGCCAAACTCTGTCAAAGGCCTTACCGATGTCAAAGAAAATACCTAAGGTTAACTTTTTGGCATTCATATTATCTGTGATGAAATTGACCATCCGCACCAATTGGTGGGTGGTCGAATGTTTGTCTTTGAACCCGAATTGTATGTTAGGTAGTATTTGGTTCACTTCATTATGTTTTTTGATGAGCTTAAGAATTACTTTTTCTAGTACCTTAGAAAGTGAGCTCAGAAGGCTGATGGACCCAGTTTGTTGAGAGCCATCCACTGGGAATTTTAGAAAATTATGATGGGGTGATGAGCTTCTTCGCAGGAGTGGCGTTAATGAGGGATGAAGCTCAGGCCCGCCTCTACTGCCTGACTGCCGACATCTTGATGAGATTGGCTGCAAAAAGATCAGAAGCAGTTGTAAAACATCTGGATGTCCTGAAAGAGAAGTATGGCAACTTCTACAAGGGGTTTCATCCTGAAGCCAAACTGCCTAAGATCAAAAAGGCAGTCCTGGATGATCTGGCCATCACCATCAAGCCAGGAACAATGATGGTAAAACAGACCCTGCGCACATATCTCATGGCAAGATATTATTATCTCCAAGATGATGCAGATCTGTGCGGTCTGTTGGACTACTCCCTCTTCCTGCACCTCTCCTTCAATGGATTGCATATGCCAAGTCTGGCTATGGGGGCTGCCGCCATCCTGGGAAAGGGGAAGCTGGATGGCGTGATGGAGGAGCTCCACAATTCAGAGATGGAGGAAAGCTGGAATCAGGTGATGGCCTATTTCGTGGCCTATGGGGATCAGGGCACAGGAGGACTAGGGAAGTGAGGCAGAACAGACAACAGATCTGCTGGAGAGGATGAAAAATAAGGCCCAGTTTGTTGAGAGCCATCCACTGGGAATTTCAGAAAATTATGAGGGGGTGATGAGCTTCTTCGCAGGAGTGGGGTTAATGAGTGATGAAGCTCAGGCCCGCCTCTACTGCCTGACTGCCGCCATCTTGATGAGATTGGCTGCAAAAAGATCAGAAGCAGTTGTAAAACATCTGGATGTCCTGAAAGAGAAGTATGGCAACTTCTACAAGGGGTTTCATCCTGAAGCCAAACTGCCTAAGATCAAAAAGGCAGTCCTGGATGATCTGGCCATCACCATCAAGCCAGGAACAATGATGGTAAAACAGACCCTGCGCACATATCTCATGGCAAGATATTATTATCTCCAAGATGATGCAGATCTGTGCGGTCTGTTGGACTACTCCCTCCTCCTGCACCTCTCCTTCAATGGATTGCATATGCCAAGTCTGGCTATGGGGGCTGCCGCCATCATGGGAAAGGGGAAGCTGGATGGCCTGATGGAGGAGCTCCACAATTCAGAGATGGAGGAAAGCTGGAATCAGGTGATGGCCTATTTCGTGGCCTATGGGGATCAGGGCACAGGAGGACTAGGGAAGTGAGGCAGAACAGACAACAGATCTGCTGGAGAGGATGAAAAAATAAGGCCCAGTTTGTTGAGAGCCATCCACTGGGAATTTCAGAAAATTATGAGGGGGTGATGAGCTTCTTCGCAGGAGTGGGGTTAATGAGTGATGAAGCTCAGGCCCGCCTCTACGAACCTGACTGCCGCCATCTTGATGAGATTGGCTGCAAAAAGATCAGAAGCAGTTGTAAAACATCTGGATGTCCTGAAAGAGAAGTATGGCAACTTCTACAAGGGGTTTCATCCTGAAGCCAAACTGCCTAAGATCTATGGGGGCTGCCGCCATCCTGGGAAAGGGGAAGCTGGATGGCCTGATGCAGGAGCTCCACAATTCAGAGATGGAGGAAAGCTGGAATCAGGTGATGGCCTATTTCGTGGCCTATGGGGATCAGGGCACAGGAGGACTTGGGAAGATGGCACCCTGGTGTCGATTGTTCTCCAATGCTTGTTGCAGTAACCTCAGCTCAGGGAGGAGGAGAGCTGTAACGTAGTGTCTTTTTCACAGCCTGGGAATCGCACATTCCTATGCTAGTTCTCACGGCTGTGGATAGATAAGGCGACACCTGGACGCCAGACCTTTCTTCTTACCGTGGGAAAAGATATTTTTTCTCACGGTGGCCAAGTGGTTGGTCAGCTTGTCCAACGAGTTCAAGGAGAGCTTGACTTGATGTCAGACTGCTAGGTCGTGTTTTTGGGTCTCCGTCAGGAGACTACTGGAAACGGTATTTTTATCCGGCGGAATATCATCCCCGGCTTTGTGAGGGAACCAAACTCCCTGTTAATAGTCACGTCAGTGACTGGGGCCTCGCGTTCAAGGCGAAAGAGCTAAAAGCTTACGTTTAGAATCGTTTGTACGTTTGTAAATATGTATTGTAAATATACATAATAAATATTTAGCCCAGAAGTGAACTCCTTTACTTGTCTGGGAACTACTACAGTACAAATCATCGAATACAATGTGATGAAGTCGAAGCCAAGTGCCTTCTCTTGTAAATGAACAATAATTGGATGGTGGCATGTGTACAAAAGCATCCACTGTTGCTTTTCTCCTTTTAAACCTAGAGAACAATAGAAATAATAACAATAAATATTTATTTTATAGACTGTGGAATCCCAAATTCTCTGGATTCAGAGCGAATAGCAGGTGGAAAAGAAGCAAAAGCATTTGAATTTCCTTGGATGGTATAACATTTCCCACAATGTTCTACAAAATAATTGCTAAACAAGAAATATGGTTTACATTTTCAATCTTATAATCTTAAAGAGAAAAATAGCTCTGATTGACCATACGGATGAGATGGAAAAGCTAATATCCGGTTTAGAGCCGATATAGAGAGCGGTTTAGAGTCTATATAGGGGCTCGATCCGGTTTACCAGCGGAAATGGACGCATTTAATAGACTTTAGGGACGTCGGCTTTTGCAGACATGTGTTAGCCTCAAATTAAACTGAGACACATTGAATTGAATGCATCATGAGCATACAATTTTTAATTTTTCCCCTTATCCAGATGGACTCGTATCAGCTGGACGTTTGCCAATTCAACAGCATTCATGGGCAAACAGTACATCTATGTAATGGCCGATTCATTTTGTCAAAAATATAAATTCTAAATGAAATACAGTAGAACTTCAGTAACTCGACACGTGGATAACTCGACAGCCTCAGAAAGTCGAGTCTCAGTTTTCGAATGGTTGGCCCAATGTTAATGTCAATGGATGAAAACCTCTCTACCTTGACAAATCTTTACAGGAATCCATTTGCTATTTTAATACACTTTTGCTACCGATATTCTTCAACTTTAACCATTTCTGAGAAACTTGTTGCTTATGGGTAAGCTATTCATATCTTTTGGGAAAGAGCTCTTTTGGAAAATTCAAACTGGTACTCAAAAGAGACAGTCACCGCACTTAGTGCTGTTTATGCAGTCCCAGGGTTAGGAAAGAGTTGGAGAAATGTAAGGGGAAATTAGGGAGACTTGACCCAACTTTTGGTTTTCATTTTTAATTTTTTTTGTGGAACAGTTAGAGCTCAATAAAAATATATATTTCAATACTATGTTATTTTTTACATTACTGTGACTGAAAATAATTGCATAAATCGAAGTAGAAGTGGTTGGAAAAAATTACATGCCTCAAGTCAACAATTGGTGTCCTTAGGTATAGGGAGACTTGACCCAATGCATAGGGAGACATGACCCACCTTATGAATGTAAGAATATTCATAAATATTGAAATCAAAACCACAGGTTTGATGGTTTTTTTAGATTCAATAAGTGATATTTGAAGTGGCACAACAATTTAGACGAAATGTTACATAATGTTTCTTAACTTAATCCCATTCGACATGAGCATAAAAGCAGAAGTCGAAATCAAAACTTGTGACTCTGCCCAAATTGCAATTTGCTCCAAATCCCATTTAGACACAGTAGTAACATCAACTTATTTGAATTCACTACTTTCTGATCTGCTAGAAAAATTCAGTCAAAATATCGTGTACTATTTTCTTTTGCTGAGCCAACAAAATGCCTTGCCCTCTTTTTTCTCACAAAACTTGACAATAACCCAGTCTTCAACTCGCACTTAATGGCTATAAAGCTCTTCCACTTGAGTATTTTGTCTTGACTAAGGACTTACTGGTATCTCATATTGCGACTCTGAAGTGTCAGATTCTATAGTGGGGACAAACCTAACCTGGCAAATATTGAGAAGACTACTCAGGTTCTAATCACAGTAAATATAGTAATTACTGAGATAAAATTTGATAATTTGACCTTTGCACAAAAAAACATCAAGATAGTATTTGGGTCAAGTCTCCCTAGTTAACTTGGGTCAAAGTTCCCTAGATAGCTTTCCTTTGTTCACCCGAAATTTTTAACAATTTGCATTAAAATTATATACAACTACTGCATATCATTGTGTAGCTAAAAAAAGTGACTAATATGAACTTCGAAAATTTACTTGCCTTAAAATTTAAAGTTGAAAAGTGTGTTGACGAATTCCAAAATATTCAAAATGTACTTTTATGGTAAAGTATCATTTCACACTGAATTTCTTGGAAAACCGCAGAAAATTCTTCCCTGCAAATTACTGGTGTGTCAGTAATATGATTAAAATTTTTCTGAAACATTTTTATGGGCGATTCTCTGTAAACTGGTAATTGGCTGTCCGGACCAAGTATTTTAAAAATAATAAAGTGTAATAAAGTAATTATCGCTTTTAATACAAGTAAAGCATTAATACTCTGTGTCCCAATTGTATTTGGAGCGATAACAATTTAACTTTTTTTTCTAGAAATTATCTAAGTGCTAAAAACACAGTCCCCTGGCTGTCCCAATCGTATTGTCTAACACTTCAAGGTAATATTCCAAAAATCCTATCAACACTACATAAATTTGGCAATTAATCTCTAAAAATAGAATAATGCAGCTATATTTTTTTCATGATATAAGGTCTAATTACGTATTTCTAAAGCCTGAAATTGTCATGTAAATTCTGTCCAGAGATTTTTCAAACAGTCCCCTGAGACAAATTCAAAGCACCAATAGAAAAAATCTGTTACTCTTGCAAATGTTTTTTGACATTAAGTTTAAAGCATTCAGTGTGAATTTTCTGAAATTGCTCCGAACGGTGTTGAAACAATACTTTGTTTAGAGTCAGAGCCACATTTGTGATGAAAGTATGCATCAAAGTCGTTACGAAAACAGTCCTCTGGGAAGTGATTTCATTAATGTCAATTAGTTTAATTATGAAACGTATTAGTTATTATGTCCACAATTTGTGCTTAAATTTATAGGTAGTCTCGTAACGAATTATGTTCCAATAGTTTTGCAGATATTACGCAACAAAGAGCGAAAACACAGTCACCTGGCACAGTCCCCTGCCTAGTTATACCAGACGGGGGAATTACCCCCTATCACAATTTATCAGAAAAACACAAGCTTCAATTGGTCCTCTTTCAAACCAAAGTAATAGATTCATTTGCTGAAAAATAGTATTATAATTATACGAACATTTCGAAAAACCATGCCCGGACAGATTTCGTATGAAAAATGACGAGTTTACAGAGAATCGCCCTTATATGAAAAATCGCCATGGGTAAAGTCTCCCTAGTTTTCCCTACCTAGCGCAGTCTAGAAGAGAAACAAGGCAGCATCAGCATGACACGTATTTCTCAAATAAGTGTGAGCAAGGGGATTTCTCTTTGACAAGGAGATCTTATCTCTTTTCTAAAATAATTGATTTATTCATAACAAGGTATACTCAAAACTGTCCTATTTCTTTGTTATTTTCTTTTCAAGCAACAAAAGAAGACAAAAGAAAAGAAAGGAAAAAAAGCAAGAAAGAATCATATTCTGAAATTTATTTTTATAACGTAGAGATGATAGGCACCAGCAAATGCTTATACAGAAAACACTACACTAGTTGAAATTATGGAACCTCGATAGGATAACACCTGCTTAATTCGACATATTTCAGCTGTCCCGTGGAGTGTTGACTTACCGAGGTTCCACTCTGAAAAGCTTTACTCAAAGATGTAGATTTTAAGCACTATTTTAGTTGATTGTGTTTTAACAATATCTCGCTGCTTGAAGTGAACAGTGGCATATCTGCAAAAATCGATTTTTTTTATTACATCAAAAAAATTCATTTTTTTTTCTCTTTCTTCTGGTAATATCGGCATATCTCTAGTTTCAAAATATCACGCAGCAATCGCTAGTGTCGATGTGCATAGTTGGTATTTTGGCGTGCTTCTCCTAGTAAACAACGACACAGCCGCCATTGCGTCAGTTCTGAAGAAGTTGCTTGGAGGAGAAACATCTATGTCTCTGTAAGTTGATTCGGCATAAGTACCCTTAATACCATTTTACTTCAAAATACCGTTTTACTGCAAAAACTTTGAAACGCTTTCCTGAAAAGTAGTGTTTTGCAAATATGCCACTGTTCATTTCAAGCAGCGATCTGTGCACAGAGTCATAACACAGTGACTAACGTAACATTCAGAGCTGATTTTGTAGCTGTTTTTACTTGTAACTTAAAAGATAAAAATATTTTTCAGTTATTCTGGTGGATTTACAATGTACTACATACTAAATGATTCTTTTGTATTATTAAAAAAAAATAATTTATAAATACAATTAATACGAATCAAAGTAGTTGTATACACAAAACCATACTTATTATTTTGGAACAGAAAAAGAAATGGCGCACGGCTATAAACATTCTATAATTTTTTACTAGAAAAATACATGACCAAAATAATCAATCAGGTATCAGATAGCTCAGAATTTTAAGGAAGAAAGCTATTGAAGCCAATTTTTCTAAAAAATAACAAATTAGAACCTTATTTTTTAAGAAATACTGCGAAGTGTTCATTCACTGGTCGGTATACCCTACATGGTATCTATGTATCATTTCTGCTAAGAATTTAAAACAAAATTACTGACAGTAGATATTTTTTCAACCAAAATAGCAGCGTGACTAACGTAACATTTTTGCAACCCTGAAAATGAATGCTCATGTTGAGAGGCAACAATTTCTCTAAGTTCAGCAAGTGTTAAAAAATTGAATGATATATTTGAAAAATGTGTCAAGTTGGTTTTTAAAAACATAAAAGACATTTATTCAATCTTAATTTTTTTTAGACTTAAGTGTCACTTTTACTCAAGATGGAGTGTGACTAACGTAACGTGACTAACGGAACCATCGAATAACAAGCAGTAAACATACTACAAACTATTTATTATGGCTAATCTCAATGATAATTACAATACTTTTTCAATTTTTTTTAACTTATGTTGTATGATTTTTATTTATTTATTTATTTTTCATACTTTTTTCACTTCGGTATTTTTTTTTCTTCGGCTGAGGTTGACATTTTCATGGAATGACCCCACAATTAAACTAGAAAAAAAAAAAAAAAAAAACAATATCTTCAAACAAAAAATAAATGACGCATGAATTGAATTATAATAAAACCGTGATAAGATGGCACCTGTCAATCAAATGAGAAATCGAGTCCCTTCCTTAAAATAGGTAGAGAAGGAAGTACCATATTTATGAATTTAGCGACATTTTGGCGATCTGACAAGTTAGAAGAGGGAATAATTTTTCAACTATGTGAGGTCAAAAAAGAGAACATTAGAGTAAACCAGTCTAAATTGATCGTCTGCAAAATATATTTTACTTCATTAAAAATTTATTTCAATATAAATCGCAGTAAATGGCTTGAGTGAACAAATTTAGCTCTTAATTTATCGTTTGCTGGTTGAAGTTTGTTTATTGTTTTTATTATCATTATGAAGAATAATGTAGGAAATTTCAATGACTAATACTTGAAATTTTTCGGATCAGTTGAGTTTAAAAGAAAAAAGTTTTCTAAATATATTTTTCTAATGTGATTATTTATTGTTGGACTGTAATTTGAAGCAGTAATTGCATTTAGTTGGTGAAAAAGTAAAAATAACAAGCAGTAAATTCTTTATTGCAACCTTAATTTCGCAAATTTTCAATTCAAATTAATTATCGGATTCGCGCGTTGCAGTCCTTGACCAATGGTTCAGGGACAGGTGAAACAAAGACTCTCCCACTTACGTAGACTATGAGCTGTCTAATGAGACATCTGCCTTGACCGTGCAAAATTAAAATGTTTTATCTCTTTGGATAATTTCTTAAATTGGATGACGTATTGAAGATGAGCAAAGTGACATCTTTAAGTTCTACAACCAATACCAGAATTGCGAAACTCATTCTTCAATTTCTATCTGCGTATCACCCCTCCATGAAAATGTATAATTCTTAAAACAGGTGTAGTAAAGTGCCATCTCTTCAAAGCCAGACTTTACTCAATTGTTTTAATTCCCGCATTCTTTTTGTTTATTCATTATTTTTATTTGTGTGTGTGTTTATATCTGGTTTACTAAAAAAAATACCTAATTCATTTTAGGCAATGATTGTATACGATAAAACTATAATAGGTGCCGGCGCATTGATTAGTCCATATTACGTCATTACTGCTGCAAGCCTTTTTGATACATGGTAAGCATTAAATGTGTTGTCAGACTTTCCTTAGGAATAATCTGTGCAAAAATTATTCGCATCATTATTGAATATATAATTAACCAAAATACTTGAGGATTGACCTCCTTCGGTCAATCGAAAATTCCGGAAACTAGAAAATGGCTGTCTGGATACAGTCAAAATTTAACTCTGTCTTTAAACATATTTACATTTACAAAATGACTACTAGATATCGCACATCGGCAACGGAAGTGACACAACTCAAAAAAAGGAAAAAGTAAATGTCGGTTGTGACTGACGAAAGTAAAAAACCTACGTAAATAAAGCACAATTTATCACGATGATACAGCAGATAGATATTTCAGGGCTACAATGGAGCATCTTCATCAGTGCAAAAAGCCCAGCGCACACTTTTAACTCCAGGGTCCCCCGTTCCTGCCACAACTGGTGGTTTTACAGGGATGGGGGCCTGAAGAGTGCTGTGTTTTTTTGATCCAGACTAGAAGCCGAGCAAACACCTGGTCCTGTACCCCCAGAGGTATTGATTCACTTGGAAAACTTTGTGACTACGAGCTTTTTTAACGTCCCCCTACTACCATTATTGAAGACGGTGAATCTTTGATCGGCTAGGATCAAACCCTGGGCTTTCCGGTTACGTCTAACGTCTTACCGATCGGGCCACCACGGCTCAGCACACAACAAGACTCCCGTGAGAAAAACCTACTTAGTTCTTCCCATACTTAAAAATCTTATTTTATTGAAATTTTCAAAATAATTTACTTATTTACAGTGATGAAGCATTAAAAATTCATTACACTTATAGCCTCAAGAGATAATTCATTCATTCTGTAACACCATTTACTTCTTACTGGTGGAATGCTGTAACGCACTCAAAAGATACATAAATCGTCAAAATGTCCTAAGATAGGGATCAAAAATATGCCTGTTCATCATGTATACAGGGTACAGTGAGTATAGAGATGCAAAAAGCCCGTAGTTTTTGAGAGCCGGGAAAAAACCAGGAATTTTGGGGAACATTGGGCATTTTGAATGTAAACAAACATAGTAATTTTTTACATAGTTGTTATGCCTAATGAATGAGTAACAAATAAAGACTTAGTCATTATTTGAGTTAAAAATGCAATTTTCAAAACAGTACTGCCTTTGGAGCTCTTTAAAAAAAGAGCGAAAAAAGTGCGGAAATTAACTTTTTTAATTTGATAAGTTGAAACAAAGTGTATAGTAACGTGATGTTTAAAAGGAGATTGTATATCTGACACACATTGAAAAAACTTTATGTTAGTTATGTAAAAAAAAGTTACGTTAGTTACATAAAATACTAAAAACATTTTATTAAAAAAAACATCAATTAACGCGTGAAGAAGCAATGATTGCAAGAGATAGCTATTAGCTGCAGAAAGCAAGAGAAAGTACACTCAACAAATCATCTCAGTTTGAAATTGTACCCTGTGACAAAACAAACTCAAGATAGGGTGGCCTCTTTCACTTATTATTTTGAAATATTTTTCTGATAAGCAATTCCATATACTGCAAAACATAACTTTTGGAAATATCTTTTGAATGCATCAAATTAGGGTAATAAATACAAATTTCAAACCCAGAATTTCTTAACCCAAAACTCCCGGGAATTTTCAAAATTCCCTTCCCAAAAAATCCGTTTTTTTCCCGGGAATAAACTGGGTTTTTTCCATACGTTGCATCTCTAATTAGTCCGTGGAGTTAATGCAAAAATATTTAACTACCGGATACCAGTCTGAAATTTTAGTGGGGCTTATTTTCACATAGGAGAGCAAAAAAACGCCGGGAGACACTTGATCGGAGGTCAAGGTCATTCTGTGATGACGTCATCAAAATGGCTGCTTTTACAGGTAAATACGTTCGTTTAACTGCTTAAAACCCTGACATAGATTGAAACATTGAAAACTGAAATGTATCATATGAAAGCTCTTTGACAGAGCTGTTTAGAAAGATTTATTTTTCTTTCTGAGGTCAAGGTCCCACCTGTAATGACGTCATCAAAATGGCCGCTTTTACAGGTAAATACGTTGTTTAACTCTTCCTAAAACTCCAGCATAGATTTAAATATTTCAAAACTCAACTATATCATCTGAAAGCGCTTAAAAAGATCTATTTAGAAAGATTTAATTTTTCTTTCTGAGGTTAAGGGCCCACCTGTGATGACGTCATAAAAATGGCCGCTTTTACAGGTAAATACGTTCGTTTAACTGCTTTAAACTATATCATAGATTGAAATATTTCAAAACTCAAATATATCATCTGAAAGCTCTTTGAAAGAGCTGTTTAGAAAGATTTATTTTTTCTTTCTGAGGTCAAGGTCCCACCTGTAATGACGTCATCGAAATGGCCACTTTTACAGGTAAATACGTTTGTTTAACTCTCCCTAAAACTCCAGCATAGATTTAAATATTTCAAAACTCAACTATATCATCTGAAAGCTCTTTAAAAGAGCTATTTAGAAAGATTTAATTTTTCTTTCTGAGGTCAAGGTCCCACCTGTAATGACGTCATCAAAATGGCCGTTTTTACAGGTAAATACGTTTGTTTAACTCCCCCTAAAACTCCATCATCGATTTAAATATTTCAAAACTCAACTATATCATCTAAAAGCGCTTTAAACGATCTATTTAGAAAGATTTAATTTTTCTTTCTGAGGTCAAGGGCCCACCTGTGATGACGACATCAAAATGGCCGCTTTTACAAGTAAATGCGTTCATGTACCTAGATTTAAATATTGCAAAACTGAAATGTATCATTCGAAAGCGCTTTAAATGAGCTATTTTATAGTGCTTAGTTTTATTTTCTAAGACAAATAGTTGAAAAGTTATAACAATTTTAAATTGAAAATTTATAAAAAAGACAATTTCTTTGTATTTTCCGACTTTGAGATAAAAATTTCGCTATAATGCATGCATTATAAAAAAATATTTCCAATTTTATTACATTGAAGAATAAATTAGTAGAACTACGTACTATTTATCGGTATTTTATGTACATATTGAATGTAACAGATGTTGCAATGCAGAAACCAGCAGAGCCAAAACTCCTAATGAAGGTGAGGTGTTACTAATAATATCGTCATCAATAATTGTGTCAAAGATGCTTGCATTTTAATTATGAAAAAGAAATATGGAAAAAATACACGTTTTAGTACAAAAAAATTAACTGTTACAAGGAAAACTGAATTATTTTAGGAACGTTTCAGGTATTGCACTGGCCCTCACAAATTCAAGGAAGTGTACAATTTAGACCTGATTTGATACATCTACATCGAGTACACATTTCTTTGCACTTGCATGATATTAGTTCTCATAATTTATCCATTGTTATTTCAGGGTTTGTGTATTTTTTCTGTATTTCTTTTACATAATTAAAATGCAAGCATTTTTGACACAATTATTGATGACGATATTATTAGTTACATCTCAGCTTGAGCTTTGGCTCTGCTTGTTTCTGCATTGCAACATCTTTTAGTCTGTTACATTCAATATCTAAGTAAAATACCGATAAATAGTACGTAGTTCTACTAATTTATTCAAAAATGTAATAAAATTAGAAACATTTTTTTTATAATGCATGCATCACAGCGAAATTTTTACCTCAGAGTCAGAAAATACAAAGAAATTGCCTTTTTTATAAATTTTCTATAATTTTCACTAATTGTCTTAGAAAATAAAACCAAGCACTTTCGGATGATGTATTTCAGTTTTGCAATATTTAAATCTATGATGGAGTTTTAAGCAGTTAAACGAACGTATTTACCTGTAAAAGCGGCCATTTTGATGACGTTATTACAGGTGGTACCCTTGACCTCAGAAAGAAAAATTAAATCTTTCTAAAAAGATCTTTTAAAGCGCTTTCAGATGATATAGTTTAGTTTTGAAATATTTAAATCTATGATGGAGCTTTAGGGGGAGTTAAACAAACGTATTTACCTGTAAAAGTGGCCATTTTGATGACGTCATTACAGGTGGGACCTTGACCTCAGAAAGAAAAATTAAATCTTTCTAAACATCTCTTTCAAAGAGCTTTCAGATGATATATTTGAGTGTTGCAATATTTCAATCTATGATGGAGTTTTAAGCAGTTAAACGAACGTATTTACCTGTAAAAGCGGCCATTTTGATAACGTCATCACAGAATGACCTTGACCCCCGATCAAGTGTCTCCCGGAGTTTTTTTTTGCCCTCCTATGTGAATATAAGCCCCACATAAAATTTCAGACTGATATCCGGAAGTGAAATA
>JAXGGA010014236.1:0-32729 GCA_038373865.1 Uloborus plumipes | reverse complement strand
CAAATTTAAGTAAAATGATTTAACAGAAATAATTTATTAAATAGCCTCAAATGCTATCAGTAAGTTTGCTAATCCATCTTTGAGCAAAATTCAATTATTCATGAGCTTCGCGACAAATCAGTAATCATCCTCAGGCAGTGGGAGAACGAAAGAACTATCGTTTTCCAACATGTAATTGGGTGCGCACTGTATCAATTAGAAGATGTCATTAATTATTTCTAGAAAACAGAAATAAATCAATGTTTGAGGATAATGTTGTTTACATAGCTGACAAGTTACATTTGGTTTTACATTGAAGATATAACATCATGAAGCAAAGGAGTTTCATGCATCATGCAAAGGTCGATCAGTCGTAATTTTTTTGATAGTCTTCAAAAAAAAAATAAATAAATAAATAAATAAATAAAAGAATAGATAATAATAATGATAATAATAATAATATTAACTACAAATATAATCATGAAAAAAGCTATTTATTGGGAAAATTGCTTTTTCTGAAAAGAGTAGTTTATATTTTGGACTTAAATGTTCCGAGTACATCTATTTTAGTTCGCAGTTTCATTGACAAGTCGTTTTATTCATAGTTATGAGAAATAAATCAATTAGAAGACAATGAAACTTTGTATTTTGTGAGCGCACTCCAGTGTCTACTAGATCATGGTAAACAAAAATTGTGCCTTAATTTCTATTTGTGCTTTTGCTTCAGATTGTAGTAGAATGAAAGAATAATATTTATTCTCAAAAACGAAAAGTAAGGAAATAATATTTGGCTCACATATGCAGATCAATTAGCTTATACAGAATTTTTTTTGATAAAAAATAAGTACATAAAATTATAATTTAGCCGATGATGCATTCTTTAAATTTCCAACTTTTTTTTTTTTTTTGTCTCTGTTATTACGTATAAATGGTATTTAAAAAAAATCCAACGAAAGCTGCTGAATTATAAATTCCGCACCGCCGTGGAGCAAATTGGGAATATTTCTTTCTATATGTTGTAATTCTTTGCTTTATTGAAACAAGAATTAGATATATTAATTGTTGTAAGAAAATAGTAAAATGCAGTCGTTTGATAATGTCGTTAATCTGAAAATTTCATTTAGACAAAGTTCACCTTTTTTAAATTTTGCACAAGGTTATAGTTTGCCGAAAGTGGTCAAAAAATTGTTTTTCATACACTAAACCGTAAATAAACAGTTTTGAAAGCATCATCATTTCTTCGCTTCATAATTTCGTTACTTTAAAATACACCACGAATCAAAATAAGAGAAAAAAGCAAATTTTTTTTATTATTATCACTAAAACAAATAACGACATCATGTTTTGATTTATTTTTGTTGTTGTTATTACTAATAAGTTTATTGGTAACGTTCGTTACTTTAAAATGTATCATAAATCTAAATAGAAGCAAACAGCAATATTTTTCATAATTAATTTTCAAAAAAAAAAAAAAAATGCAGGAGCAAGTTTTAAGTTGTTACTGTTGTTGCAAATAGATCGTTATGATCATAATAGATATTTCAATATTTAAAGAATTATTATTCATGTTACTATAATTTAAAACAATTGAACACTTACTCAAAAATTCAATTGACATCAACTAACTGATATGTATTTCATGCAGTTCAACATAATGACATTATATTTAAACTATTTCTTCCGCTCCTAAAATTCCTTGATTTAAAACATATTTAAAACAATATACACTTCTAAAACATGCTTTGCTTTTTTTGTGTGGGGGGGGGGGGAGGTTATAGTGAGCAGTATGTAAAACCATTGCGTTTAGTACGGAATTATTTTATTTGGATTAAAAGTAATTTTAAAGTTTTTCCAAACTCAGTTGTAGGATCTTCTTGGCTCACTCTCAATTTCGCTCAATACTTTAAATAACGTTTTCTGCAGTATAATCAATACTGGACTCAGTTATCTGCAGTCCCCGCCGTTTTTCGGTGGGGAGGGGGAGGGTCAGGGGGGATAATTGACACCCTCCAACCGGCTGTAAAAAATGACTGTTTGTAGAAATAAGTAAGCGTGGTTTTTATTTTCTGAAAAAAATGTATTAAATGTTCACCCCCCCCCTCCCCTCGGAAAAATTAAAAATAACATATTTGGTGGTCAGCAAAAAAAAAAAATAAATTTTTGTCCATTTGTTCTAGTTTCAAATTAAAATGAGCATGCCGCCACGATGCATACATTAAAAGCAGTATTAACGTAAAGTTAACGTACCTTTTTTCATTAAAGTTTATTATTGAAAAATCATTTGCTGCTAGTTGTAGAGAAGACGTGGGAAGAATAGGGCAGATGCATTTGCACCAAAAAAAAAATGAAAAAATATTTCTAGTTTGCTCAGAAGATGCAGCCTGCTTTAGACTCTTGCTTTATTCTAATCTGATGATTCTTCTAGATAAGCTAGAAATAATTTTTCATATTCTCTTTTGGAAGTAACGCAGCTGTCCCTATCCTCCAAACTTTCTCCTTGTCTTTAACGTCTAAGTACAGGATATTATACAGGATATTATATAAATTTCTGAATCAATATATTTTAAACGATTTGAATTAAGGAAAGTAGTTATGTTTTGCTCATCTTCATGCTATGAGTTATGAAGAAAATTTGTTTAAAAAAATGCATTGATTTTTTTTCATTTTACTCATTGTTTCATTTTATGTGTGCAAGAGTGATTTTATACTCAAAATAAAACGTAATGAAGGTTATAAACCTTAATACAATACAATATGAATTTCGACCGAATTTTCACATATTGTTAATTAGCATGAGCTGCAAATAAAAGGCGGACATCTTCAGAAAGCACACCAGAGGGTTTTGTAGCTCAGTAGTTTAGCTTAAGAGACTCTAAGCGTGTGCCTTCTTTTGTTTTGTTTTGTTTTTTATTTCGCTTTTGTTTTTCTTCTCATTAAATTTTCAAAGAAACGCTTTTTTTTTAAATGAGAATAATATGTCATTTTCCAATGAGTATATACGGCATTAATAAATAATCGTTCTTTACATTTTTGAGCGGCGTGTACTTGCAAAGAGGTAAGAGAGGCCAGAGCCTCTCGTATAGTTGCTCGTGTATTAGGGAAAATCTTTCCAATAATCTCAGTGGGATAAAATTTCAATAATACCTGGTAGTAGTTTCTACTTTCGTCAAATAACTCAAAAGACAAATAAATCCTATTGTGATATCATATGTCTAGTTTGCATGTTCTCTCTTTGTCGTCTTAATTTTATAAACTTCATGCATTCAAAGATAGTATCAGTTTATGCAGCTTATTTTCTAAATGACATGCGTGGTAATAAGAAGAACAATCATAAATCATAAATATTTAAACTACGTTCAAGCGACAGTGTGCTCACTGTTCCATGTCTTCGCAAATGATCACGTGAATATAACATAGACTGTTTGCACGCTAAAGACTTCATAGGGACAAACGATTCTAAAAATGCGTTAGTAAACTTGAAATGAACCGGTCGATGCTCTAGTAAATATTGATTTAAAATTCAATCATGGTAATTCCACTTTAAAATATTCGATTTCGACGCCAGAAAGCGACATAGCTTGTCGTCTGTTTCTTGATCTCTTCTGCTTTATTCTTTTTTTGCATTAGTTTTTTGTTCTATTTTTTCCTGCAGAAAAAACATTTATGTTACCAGACAAGAAAAGGAAATTTCACTTCATCCAAGTAACGCTTAGAATTAGTTTTTACATGCTAAATTTGTTTCATGCACATATTAAAATTCATAATATGAAAGTTACTATTATCACTTTTAAAATATCTATATTTTGTCTAAGTATTTTAATCACGCTTGATTTGAAACTCTTAAAAGTTAAAATAGTTTTCCCATAAACTATGATAATAAGTTGAACAACAAATTAAAAATTAATTGGTGAAAAGTAGTTTGCAATAGACATAATGTTCAACGAACAGGATGTATTAACTTCCTCTTTAGTTCATCTATTAATGTACTGATTTGCAAAGAAAAAAACTAGAAAATATTAACTTCTTACATACCGCTGATTGTACCAGTGGCCAGAAATTTCTATTACAAAAAGCATCAACCAATCATAATAGTTTTTGCATGCATTTGACTTTCTTTTAGAAAGCCCATCATAAATGTTGAACGACAGTGGTATAAGTGAGTCATTTTAACCCATTAATGCCAGACATTTTTTTTCAAGAGATATTTTGTATACTGATTACAAAGTGTTTAATGGACAGGAAAAATAATAAAAAAATATTATGTAAAAAATAATTGTTTTATTAAAGACAGAAAAATCGTCCCTCAAAAGTTAGGATAGACCCCAGTAGGTAAATACTTGTTTATTAAAAAAAAAATTCTGCCTACGATATGGTATTTAAAAAGACATTTTATAAGAAGAAATAAAATCAGCAATTAACATAAGATGGGAAGCTGGGAAACTTTGAAAACTTAGCTCATTTTCTTGAGATTGTGAACAATGTAATTTTTGATAAAGATACGGAACACACTTTACAATGGTTATGTGCTGCAATCTGTTAATAACGAATTGAAACAATACCAAGGTACTTATTGAACCCTATTATTTGGTTGAAATGTTCATTTTGGGGAAATTCAGACCCTTTTTTGGACCTTCTCTAAATAGGGACACTAGGCATTAATGGTTTAAGTTACTTCACAACAAGTTGCAGGTAAAGTTTCGTAAAAGTTGATACACAATTAAACAACAAAACTTCTTCGTTTTAACACAAATCCTCCTCTAAAAAAGTAAATTTGCGTCGTCTGGATTTTTGTAGATGCTTTTACAAAACTTCCAACAACTCGATACTATATTAGGAAGACTTGAGATACTCTCATTCTAACCATGACTCCGCGTAAATAACTATAGTAATGGTCAGCCAATCAATAATGGAAAGATTTTCTGGGAACATCATTAATGGGTTTGCAAAATAGATTTTATTAACATAACACCACCATATTTTTTTCAAGCATTACTTTTTATCTACTCTGTGAGTGATTATGTTAATGTTTCTCAGGCACCAATAGTGAAGTTTCTTTTCATTTAACTTTTTGAAGTGTTTCTTTTGTAAGGATCTGGTTCTGCTATTTTTCTTCCGATAGCAGTTTTATTGGTACGTATTCATTCCTTAGCTTTATTTTCTATCATATAGGCGCATTTTGTAATTAATTAATCAAAGTCCTTTCAAGTCAGTTTGACCATAACTCCATTAAGAATAAATATTTAAAATAAGGGTACATGTGACCATTACTATCCTTTTAGTCATTCTCACCCAAAATTTTTATTTAGGATCGATAATGATATTTTTTTCAGATTTTTCAATAGTTCAGAACAGAAGATTTTGCTGGAGAGTAGCAACAATCGGGGAACACATCAGAAACGGTTCGCGCTCTGAAGAATGCTGTGTGGAATTTTTAATCTACTGAGTTTTGTAACATTTTTTTTATTTAAATGATTTTGCTTGTGCAATAAATGTATTTGAATGTTGTTCCAGAGTCCAAAGTGAAGGCCGCTGTGATCCTCAGGTAGATCCTGGTTTGTTTCTTGACTTAGTTTCCCAATAATTTGACACGTAACAACTTTAGTTCAAATAAATAGAAGATTTTTTTTTTAATTATTAGAACTAAAGACTTTTTAAATCAAACTTTGAAAAACTTCATTTAGTTTTGGTGTCCATGTTTCGTAAAGAAAAAAGAACGAGTTAATTTCCAATGAATTAGCTAAAAAATAATGTTATGATCGACGGTAAATAAAAAGTAGTAAAATAGTTCTACTTTATTTATTTATTTATTATGGCAGCAGTTCAGACGAACCTTTCAAAAGAGCTTCGTCCGTTATCCTTTTTTTTAATGTAGTGTAACTGAAATAGATAAGCCAAGATTTGTATATTTTCCGAAAACAATTAAATTTAGCTAGAATAACTATTATTAGTTTTCAATGTGACCATAACTAGGCATGTAGGACCATAAGTTTTCCAACGGATATATAAAAATTAATATCTATTATATATGTTTTATGAATGTTTTTCCATGGACTTGAACGTTTGTAGTCAAAGACCATTTCCCTTAGTACTTCATTTTTGGTAACAGTACCTAGGATAGGAAATTTGCTTCCATATATCATATACGAGCTCTATTTGCACAGTATATATAGCTTTCAAAGATAAGCGTCACTTTATTTATTAAATAAAAACAAACTACTATATGTTATTTATTTTCAGCAGAATACATTAAAAAAGCAAATTAGAAAACCATTCATCAGTCAGAAAACATGGTATTGTTATTTTATCATTAAGAATTGAGTTGAAGACACTACATAATTTATGTTACAAATAAGATATTGTAAGTGTAACTACTAATCCATTTCTAATGGATGCAAACTTATTATTCACTTTTTCTGGTGTAGTTTTTCAAATTAACTATCTGTCATTACCTCGACGTTTACTGGTATTTGACACAAATACAAGTACGAATTGATATGCAAAGAATGAATTTCATCAATAAAAATCATCGATACATGATGATTTAATGTTGAATTCATTACAGCATTTCAATCAATTATCCCACGAATGTGTTACACTTTGACACTTGTGAGACGAATAACAAAATACGACGTGACTGAAGAAGAAAAAAAATCGAAATTGAGAACATTAAAGCGGACACACCCTGGAGAGCAAAATGAGAATTTCAGCTCTTTTGTGGGGAAAATCACAGAGTTCGGCCTTTTTTTAAAAAAAACTACTCTCCTCAAAACAACATCGAACTGTACCAGAACAGTATCATGCTTTGACAAGTGAAAGTCGTCCAGAAAAACTTCCGGGTGCATTAATTTTCTCTTAGTTATTCAATTTGTCAAATGCAGTTAAGGATTGATTACTATTTCAATACTGGATATTAAGTGGAGCACATCATTCATAAAATAAAGATATCTTTTTCCTTGTTGTATTTCTTAACGTAAATATCTAGACAAAGAGTACTATTGAGTATTAGGAATTGAGAATTAAAAACCCATCCCAAATAGCGATATAGACAAATAAATCATGTTGTGTTGCTTTCTGTCACTTCCTGATTATCTACTCTTGAGGGGAAAAAAGCATCTTTTGTCTGTTTCAGATTTCTTTAAACGTTTTTGTCACTTGAGACAATAGTATCTTTTAAAGAGTTCTGTGAAACCAATGCATGTTAATCAAATTATAAACTTTAGTAATCCAAAGAATTTACTGACCCTTCGTACAGGTATGACGAAGCTATATTGGTTCACGTAAAGTTTAATCTGAGATATGTTTATGCGAAGTTTAGAAGCATTTCGCTCGCTTATTATTTACGTTTCAAAGAATTTGCAAATTTTTTTGCTTTTAAACTAACTAGGAGGCTCCTCTTAAGCCTCTTTCATTCTCACCAAAACTATAATGATCGCTTTGCGAAGATTAAAATCGTCCATTAGGAACAATCAGATTAAAATACAAAACAAAAATTCCAATTCTTCTACCGTAAAAATAGAATTTAGATAACGGAATCATCGAAATACGAATAATATAAAAATCTCGCTCCGATCAGAAAAAAAAAGAATTTGACCCTTAACAAATTCGATAAAAAAAGTATTTAACGAGCACCCCTTCCCGATTGTTTAAAATAATGTGTACCAAATTTAAAAATTACAGGTATGTGGGGCATAGAAAAACGGTCGCTAAAAACCTTTGAAAAGTTGTTTTTAAATTTATGGTCTCAAATAACATTTCACGCTTCAGCTTCGGTTTGGAATTGAATTTAGATTTGGACTTTTCGCCAAAATAGAAATCCTTGTGCGTTCTGTCCTAATTACTTGAAAAGTTTGGAGCAAACTTCCTCTTATTCCGAAAAAAAGGTTATTTCAAGCAACACGGAATGTTAATTTGTGTGAACTTTCTGCATTTGACACTAGAATTATAAAAAATGAAAAAGAAACTAATCCAAAATTTAAAAAAGAATGATCCGACTTGACCCCCATCCCATTTCAGAATAATTTTGTACAAAATCTCAAATCTTCACACACTCCAGGGTTCCCTATACCTACCACAATTCGTGGTTTAACCGGGATAGGACCCTGAAGAGCGCTCTGCTCTTTTTGAACCAGACCAAAGGCCGAGCAAACCCTTGGCCCAGCACCACCAGAGGTATCGTTTCACTTGGTGGACTTTGTGACCACGACATTTTTAACGTCCCCAGCCACCATTAATCATGACGGCGGATCTTTGTTCGGCTGGGATCGAGCCCGGGACCCTCCGGGCTCGATCCCACGGGTCACGAGTCCGACAATTTATCGGTAGGGCTACCACGGCTTAAAAAATCTCAAGGCTGCGGGTGCTATGGAGTCTTCTGGATATCGGACAGCCGCAGACCTAAATTTATAATATCTCTGTCGTTACTTTGCTTTAATACGAACGGATAATTTCAAAACGTTAAACTGATCTTGCATAAAGGATAAATGTTGCAAAATCAGAATGCACAAAATTTCTACAAATTTTAATAAAAGCTACTAGCTGTGTGGCCCGGCGTTGCACGGGCTTTAATGTAGTGAAGGCCGTGTGAAAAAACTACTCGCCGCCAAGGCGGCTCGCCTTTACAGTAGCGATGAAAGTTTCGGCAAACTACTCCCCGCTAAAGCGGCTCGATAAAAAGCATTCCTGCATCAAAAAGTCAATCGAATTATTTGCATACGCTTCCTCAGAAATAAAGACGATGTCTAGTAGTGCATACTTAGCACTCTTCCTAAATAAAAAATAAAATTCCTTACCAAAAACAATTATTTCCAAAACGCTTTCTTCCTGTTAAATTAATTGCAAAATTTTGAACGAAAAAGTTGTTTTCAAATTTGGATCGTAGCCAAAAAAAAAGTCCCCTCTAAAAACAGCAGTTGCAATTTTATTTAAAAACACATTTTCAAAATGGTACCAGAGAAAAAAAGTATCAGTCATTAATTAGAATAAAAATAATTATTAGAACTTTGTTGTAACACGTATTCAAAATGACAACGGAAAGAACACTCTTTTATTTTAAAATGTTCAATAATTTAATTAACGTTTTAATTTAAAATGGCAACGGTAAGAAATAAATGTCTTGGAATTTTAAATAGTTCAATAATTTAATTAACGCTTTAATTTGAAATGACAACGGAAAGAAATAACGCTCTTTAATTTTAAAAAGTTCAATAATTTAATTAACGTTTTAATTCAAAATGGCAACGGTAAGAAATAAAAGTCTTGGAATTTTAAATAGTTCAGCAATTTAATTAACGCTTTAATTTAAAATGGCAACGGAAAGAAATAAAAGTCTTGGAATTTTAAATAGTGCAATAATTTAATTAACGCTTTAATTTAAAATGGCAACGGAAAGAAATAAATGTCTTGGAATTTTAAAAGTGCAAGGAATTTAATTAACGTTTTAATTAATATCTCAGCTAATTAACGTCGTACAATTACGCGGTTGGTCTTATTGTCTTCCTTAGAAAATTTCGAATCGAATGGTATTATGTTTGATTATGGATATATGGAATATTATGTTTGAATGGAATGTTTGAATGGAATATTATGTTTGATTCTTTATGCTCAGCGGTTTTTGAGGAGTTCAAGCTTCAGACGGACAGACAGACAGACAGACGCGGACAGATTTTAATAGTAGTAATAACTTACAATTATTGCAAAATGGCTCGAGTGTAGACGGTGCACCGATGAGTTTTATTTCGTGGTGGTGAGGTACTATCAAACCACCAATGATTTGGAATGCTAACATGAATGCACTTTCAGGTCAATTAACGAAGTTACAAAATTATCAAAGGCAGAAGGGAAAAAATTGCTGTATCAATGTATAAATGCAAGGGAGTCAATTTTTATAACTATGTATTTTGAAACCACACTGTAAAAATTAAGTAACAATTTCACAGTAATAAACTGTAAAATTGCTAATTTTACAGTAGTAGAGTGTAAAATTGCTCTTTGGCAGTAGTAAATTGTAAAATTGCTAGTTTCACAGTTTATTACTATGCATTTTACAGTTTTAAACGGGAACCTCTGCTGTCAGTATTATACAGTAAAAACAACAGCCTATTTTTTACAGTGCATTTACTTTATAACAAAAAGCAGAATCAAATGAAACAAAAGATTAAAGAATGAATCCATTTATGGTACTAGTTTAGTATTAAATCCAGCTACTGCAGGAAAGGTAAGTAAAAAAACAATTGGAGGGGGTGAATAAAACGGCAAGCAAGCAATTAAATTTAGCCAGTTATATGGTTTCTCTAATTTTCCTGTTTCGTCCACAGGCCCGGAGGAGTAAAAGCAAGAGCACTAGGTTTTAAACCAGATAGGGTTCTGTCTATGGGCTTTATGCTCTACATTATTCTGTGAATTGTATCTGCGTTACTTGAATTGTTAACCCTTTAACGTCAGGTGTGCCAAATTCGGCACACACCGCCAGAATCACTTTGGCTCAGTTGCTAAGTGAGTTATTCCACATTACAACATTGTGACGTTTTTAGCACATTTTTCGTATCTGCCGGCAGTACACACACACACAGTAAATGTTTATAAAATACATACGTGTGCTTCCTATGATCTCCCTTGATTGAGATTTGGAAGGAAAAAAATGTTGTCCAGAAAGGGTTAAGCTCAAAGAAGCATTCGGTTGATCCACGAGGAACAAAACCCAGTAAAGGAAAATTCGTCACACAAAATGGATTCTATGTAATTGCACCGTAAATATTTGTTACCCAGCTTACTAAACTGGTCAAAATTTATTTTTAGAAAAGTGTTTACGGTCATTCTGGCAAACGTTGAACCATGTGGGCCTTCCTGTTTCCGTTTTTCTTTCCTAGACAATTATTTCAAGTCCAATCGTTGGATCCAAAGATTTGTATTGCTCGTACCTGTATTTCTAGAGTTTTACTACAACTGTAACTTTATATTTCGTTTTCTTTATAAGGTTTGCTGTATGTCATTTTGATCTACAGACATCTGTACCTTATACTGACACATCCACTTACCCGTACTTTTATGAACTAGAAAATTAAATAATAAAAACAAATGTGAAATTATTTTTCCAATTTTATAAGTTCTTTTGGTTAAGACGACGAAACCAAAATATTTGATTTAGAAAATGCTACCGCAATTCCAATTTCAGCTCAGAACAGGCAGAAGGACAAATAAAGCTTTCAAAACACAAAAATACTATATATTAGCAGTTTTGTGAGTAGTAATACATTAAAAAAAATTAGCGGAGGAAACTTTTCATTGCTATTTTATTTTTTAAATCCTCATAATTTTTAAATAACTGAATTGCTTTAGTCTTAAAACCATTCTAATAAATCTTCCAAAGTCAGTCATATATAAAATTGTCTAATGATTGAATTTCAAAGGTTGATCATCTTAAAATGGCAGGTAAAAAATACTATAAGCCTTCAGGAATTTCAAAAGATCTTAACTGTGAAACAAATGGGTTTAAGCCCATTGCAGCTAATTACATACAAAGAATAAATAAAGGAAAGACTGCCATCAAGTTTTTTTTAGGCAAGCCTAAAGGCTTTAATAATTGCCGAAGAAAATGTGTCGTAAATATCGTTTAACTAGTCGTGCAGTTTCATAAACATCTCGCTGCCATTTGTGACTGAAAGATTATGACTGAAAGTTTTATGCCCAGAAAATTGGCAATTTCCTCCTACAGCTCTAATTAGGTGAATAACTTAAATAATTGTAAATCTTTATTGTAATGTGTATGATATTTACAAACTTTTAAATGGTGAAATTATGTAGCTTTATTACTTATTTGAGTTGATAAAGCAATCTCAGCTGCTTTCTATATTCTTAAACGAAGAAAATAGCTTTACTTGCAAATTACTTGATTTCACAACATTTTTTCAAAACTAATAGCACTAAAATATAAAACATGGAATTTAATTATCAATACTTTTGTGGTAATAAAATGCAACATTGACACAATTTCGTTTTTTTCCCTCTCTTCTAATAAATTAGGGGGCTTCTCAAAACAAATAGGGATTTTTCTGCAAAATCCTTGTTTGGTCCCCCAATTACAGTGTTTCATTTTTAGATAGTTAATTCTTAAGTGTAAAAGAAGCTAGATGAACTTTATTCCACTTGTAGACGCGAATGAGAGTATCAGGTTCCGAAATGACTAATGGGAATGTCTAATAATACGGGTTGGCTGAATAACGTTTCGAAACATGTGTAGACGTTTATGGATCATTGCATATCGCAGTTTAATAGCTGATGTAATTACAATTTTGGAAAAAAATCTCGAAGAAATAGTTAAGCACAATATTTCTAAACTAGATTGCTCCCCTTTTCCCAGTGTTTTCCTAATGCTTCTCGTTTTCTGGGTTTTTTTTTTTTTTTTTTCGCTTTTTCTTTTTTGGAAATTATGTAAACAGCTTTTTAAACTGAAAGAATGTTGCAAACTGGTGTTATATCAATGAGTTGATAAAAATTTAGCACCAAAACGGGGTATCAAATCCAGTGTGACTTTTGCATAAATAACAATATAATTGACTTTCATGTGCAATCAATGTTAACTTCTGTAAAAAGTCCAGCAATAAATCTCTAAAACTTTTTCGTGTAGTTGTGCGCAACAATAAAGATACTACAAAGTATTTCATTTTTTTTTGTTCAGTCTGAGTCACTTTAATAAATTGTATTTTCTTCCTTTTGCACCATCTAATTAGATTTTTTTTTTTTTTTTTGGAAAAATTTTTTGTCTTAAGTCAACCAACAAAAAAATACAAATTTCTTTAACCGGAAAGGATTTATTTCAAATTATTCATATTAACAAGAAGTTCTGTCAAGAACTAAACGAGCCTACTTTCCCGTACATCGACATCGGCATTCTCGCATCTGATCATTATTCTCTTGATTATCTGAGACTGAAAATTATGTCAAACATACCTTTTTAGCACTTAGAGCTGATTTCGAAAAGCAAAATATGTCCCTCTCATCAGATGAAATAGACACGTAAAAAGTAATTAACGAATAAATAAAGTTTTGTCACACCTTTTAAAGAGTAACTGTTACAGCTCCTTCGTAGAAAAATCCTCCATCGTTTTCAAAAAAAAAAAAATAATAATAATAATGATAATAATAATTAAAAAAAATAAATAAATAAAAGTACAAAGATCATCAAAACACATTTTATCAAAGAAAGAAAAAAAAAAGAAAAAGAAAAAAAAATCGTCCGTTAATAAAATGTCCGGAATTTCACTTTTAATACGTTGCCAGTTGTTAAATATAAATAAAGAATAAAATGTTCTCGTGAATGAAAAATTTGTTACAAAAAAGAAATCGTCTGCAAAAAAAAAAATAATAATAAATAATAATAATAATAATAAATAAAATAAAACAAATGAATAAATAAACAAAAAATCGTCTGTACGTTCAGTCTTTTTTTTTCTGAGTCTGCATTTCTGCCATGTTCACGGAGTCGGAGTCGGAATCAGAGTCCTCACAGAAGATTACTTAGAAAAGTACTTTACAAACATTATTTATCAAAACCATTTTCTTACAAAGTTAGTTTGAAGGAAATCCGACTTTAAGTTCAGGATCAACATACAACTTAAATTCCCCGTAGACGCTAATGTAATTTTTTTTTTCTGAACGGTTCACTATTGAACGAAAAATGGTTTGAATCAAAAAGCAAAATATGGGAATGTATGGGAAAGTCTCTCCGAGATCTTTCAAACAAAAAAAAGTTTATTCCATTCGGACGGTTCACTCAAAAGTTATTAGGTGGGGAAAGGTTGCTTAAAAGGTTCAATGTTGAACGAAAAATTGTTCAAATCGGAAATGTAGATACGGGAATGAAGTATTCTTGATGAGATATTTCGAACGAAAAAAAGTTTGTTCAAATCGTATTGTTCACTCAAAAGTTAGCATCGCGGGATAGGTTGTTTGAACGGTTCAAAGTTGAACCAAAAATTGTTCAAATCGAAAAATCACATATGGGAATGAGCTGTACTCGCCGAGATCTTTCGAACAAAAAAAAGTTTATTCAATTCGGACTGTTCATTCAAAAGTTATTAGGGGTGACAGCTTGTTTGAACGGTTCAATGTTGAACGAAACATTGTTCAAATCGAAAATGTAGTTACGGGAATGAAGTATCCTTGAAAAGATCTTTCGAACAAAAAAAAGTTTGTTCAAATCGGACTGTTCATTCAAAAGTTAGCATCGCGGGACAGGTTGTTTGAACGGTTCAAAGTTGAACCAAAAATTGTTCAAATCGAAAAATCAGATATGGGAATGAGCTGTACTCGCCGAGATCTTTCCAACAAAAAAAAGTTGTCCAAATCGGAATGTTCATTCAAAAGTTATTAGGGGGGGACAGACAGACCGACAGACCGACCGACCGACCGACGCACAAATTTCCCATCTCAATACCCTACTTTCAAATTTTTAATTTTTCGATATTCATTTTACCTTTTTATTTTTTTAACTTGGCGATATTTTTCGGACTTGGCGATTTTTT
Organism: Uloborus plumipes; assembly: GCA_038373865.1. Taxonomy (NCBI): domain Eukaryota; kingdom Metazoa; phylum Arthropoda; class Arachnida; order Araneae; family Uloboridae; genus Uloborus; species Uloborus plumipes. The sequence goes on along the minus strand of JAXGGA010014236.1, from coordinate 18,231 downwards.
TTTAACTTGGCGATATTTTTTGGACTTGGCGATATTTTTAGATGCATTAAGCTACTTTTAATACTTTTTTCGTCTTTCTTTTATTTTCGCGGGAAAGTAGGCTAAAAAGTGTACATTTAAGAATTACTTCTAACATGAGTACACGAGTATACATCCATTTCTTTTAAGCTATTAAAAGCATCGGTTAGTTAACAAGTATATAAAGATGTCACATGTGTTCAGAAAAAGGTCGTCGAATAGATATCTAAAAAAAAAAGAGTTACGTGAGTACCATGCAACTTCCTCGCACGCCTAAAAAAACGATATATTTTTATAATTCGTAAGAATGTGAGTGTAGTCATATCAGGTTAAAAGCAATATTCCCAAAATGTACGTTACACTGCAAAAAATAAACTGCTGTTTTCACAGTATAATACTGGCAGCCGAAGTTCCAGTTTGAAACTGTAAAATACACAGTAAAAAACTGTAAAGCAAACAATTTTAGTTTCTTACTGCAAAGTTAGCAATTTTACAGTTTATTGCGGTAAAATTTTGCTGTATTATACTGTAAAAACAACAGTATTATTCCAAAAGCAAAGGTTCCAGTTTAAAACTGTAAAATGCACAGTAATAAACTGTGAAATTAGCAATTTTAGTTTCTTAATGTAAAATTAGCAATTTTATAGTTTAGTACTGTAAAATTAACAAGTTTACAGTTTATTACTGTTAAATTAGCAGTTTTTACTGTTTATTACTATAAAATTAGCTGTATTACACTGTAAAAACGACATTCCTTTTTACAGTGTAATTTAAACACTTCACTGCACTTATAAAACAAACACTAAAAATATTGAATGGAATTTTCAAGTTATAGAATTTTTTTGTTTTAGATGACTTCTGAGCTTCGAAACTGCGACAACAAAAACTAAATGGAACTTGTAAAAGTATCCAAAACACAAAATAATGGTGACATAGAGTTATTAGAGAAACAAATTATTAAATAATTATACTTTGTAGCGAACAGACGCAGAAAGAAAGGAATGTTTTACAGATATGCACATTACAAATATGGGCAATTTTATCTTCGGTTCTACGAGAATATCACTAAATATTTACAAGATTGCCAAATTGACCATGGAATTGATATCTAAATTTAGTCTACAAAATAAGTCAACCAGGTTTTATCACGGTGACTAAAAAATTGTGAGGTATTTCCAAGATTTGACTAGCATAAGGGATTATTTTAGTCTGCATTGAAATTAAAACTCCGATTTGTCGCAAAAAAGCGCCCCCTTTTTAACATCAAAATACAATAAAAAGTAGAACTGCTAAACTAGCCTTCATAGACTTCACAAGCGAAATTCTAATCTTTTTCGACATAACTTTTTTTTTAGATTTATGCAATGTACGCACATATGTTAAGCATTTGCACACACAAGAAAACGGGTTTTAATTAACCTGGCCAAAATTGGTATTTAGGTTGCAAATATGTTCGACGGCGGGACGATTTGGTCCCAGAACCCACCGAAATGCCATTCCCTGTTCGTCTTTTCTTAAAAAACAAATTCCCATGCATATAAAGCTGATCACGATTCAGGACTCAATTAATACACATCGACTTTTCAATGTTGCAAAAAATACTACTTCATCCCATCACTTTTGGCGGTACCTATAAACGTGTGAAAGAGATCCAAATACTACTCAATACACACTCAGGGAATAAGCAAAATTGAAATTTCGTTCAAAATTTGAGTAAAAATTTTTTGGTGAATAGCGTAAACGCTGGCTACTATACCCTAGGGTCGTTCTTCTGCCCAAACTTTTAAAAAGAAACAACACAATCTGACAACCTTCAGATGGTAGTTTTAAAATTAACTTTAAAAGGTTGCTCTTTAGCGAATGGTGTAGAAAAACTTTTATATACTGTGAACTGAAAATTAGCATAGAGTGTTACATCTTTAAAAAAGTTTGGGCCCAGGAAAGACCCTCGAGTCAAAGTAACCCGTGTTTACGGTAAAATATTACACTGTAAAGCATGAATGTTGTTTTCATAGTATAATACAGCTATTTCACAGTTTATTACTGTGCATTTTAGTTTTATACTGGAAATTCTGCTGCCAGTATTATAATGTTGTTTTTACGGTATAACACAACTAAATTTTACAGCAACAAACTTAAATTTCTATGTTTACCGTACGAAACTGTACAATTGCCAGTTTTACAGTTTATTACAGTGACATGCGTGTTTCACGGTTTTAAATAGGAACCTTACCAATACCAGTATTATACAGTAAGAACAACCATTCATTTTTTGCAATGTACTGTACTTTGAACAAGGGAAAAATTCCGCTTTCCAACACATTTTTACAGTAAAAATTTTCACTTCATTAGCAATACGTGGAGGTATCCTTCGTCTAATAAATCCCTCTCTTTAATCATATGAAAGAGTTTTTGGTAGAATCCTAGTTTACGGTCCGGGTTTGGCGATTTTGCTTAAAGTCGCCAAACAATCCAATCAGCCAATGATAATTCTATGGTTGCCATTTTGCTTAAAGTCGCCAAACAATCCAATCATCCAATGCTAATTCTGTGGTTGCCAGATTTATTCATTTATCGCCGGACCATAAACTAGGATTCTACCGAGTTTTTTTCCTTCTTACTTAGCAGATGATGGTAACGAATGAATTGAATAACCATGAAGATAAACGAAAAAAAAAGGAACGCTTAGTAAGAGTGAAAAGTAAAAGAAATGGACAATCGCTAACTCGGAGCAATCACAGACCAGAGCCTCTCTCAGGCTATTTTGCAGTGCCGCTACACGAGCACCATCCTAAAGGGAAACATGATCCTAATGACAAGAAGACTCGTTATGAATTTAAATCAAGTATCTTCTACGACAGTTTCGTACTTGTTTAAGGAAAGAAAATACATTTTTATTTTCATAGCTTTGCAATAGTTTCACTTGCTTAGATCTTTGTATGATTCATTCCAATTTAATATTTTTTTGGCAATTACTTTTTTTTAGGTTTTTATTTATTATTTTTTGCCGGTGAAGGGGAGGGGGTCTGTTTATTGGTAAACTGCTTTTTTAAGGGAACAATATATGATTATTTTCTCTATCGTATTTATCTCTAGAAGTTCTTAGCATCAAAATTGTTGATTTAATCAGAATTTATTATGTATTTTCAATTTATCTGCTTAAAAATAACTTTCCTTCTTTTTTTTTCTTTTTCTTTTCTTTCTTTCTTCTTTTTTCTTTTATTTTTTTTCTTGGAATTATTAATACAATTTATATTTTAGTGCGTATTTTTTTTAAAACAATTTTTTTTCACATTTCATACATCATAGGAAATTTTGTCATAATTTATTGTTTAAAATAAGCTCATTTGTTAATTTTATTTTATTTGTTTTATTTATTTTTTTTTTTTTGAGGGGGGGAATATTTAGTGCGATACCTCAACTTGAAAAGATTTGTCGGCACTCTTAAGGAGATAATATTCTAATATTTATGGAAATAAACTTCTGGAACATAGGAAATTAAACCAACGCATTCAAACTTATGAAGAAACTAAAAATCAAATACAATTCCTGTCGAAGCTTTTAGGGAAAATGCACAGAATTATTGAAAATTCTAGCTGCACTTTATACTTGCATTTTCAATTATCTTGTGATATGGAGCATCTATGCAAAATCCATTTTTTAACAGTTAATGAAATTTTATACCTAAAAAAATGCAGAGCTAACTTAAAGCAAAGATGGAAACATTGATACTTTCATTTAAATGAGGTAATTTCATATTAAGTAAGAAAATATCAGCTTTAATAACAGAGAATAGAATAACTTACAGTTTTAGCCAGAAATAAGCAGGAACAACAATGGGTGTACTCTTTCTGCTGCTGTATTTTCTACCTAATTTTTGCTTTATTTTAGTTGGTTTTTAACTTCAATTATAGTTGATGTAGTATTTTGTATTTCCTTCAAGCGGACGCCGAAGCTGAACAATTTTTTTACCACAAAAGAATTAACATTATGCTGTGCATCGGATTTATACTTACTCTGCGATCGTTAACAACTGAATTGCATTTAATTACGTGTATCATAATTGTATCTTTAATTTTATGTCACATTGTACAGAGAGTAAATGTAAGTCGTACTAAGTTAATAATAAACAATTAAAAGGAAAAGGGTGGCTACAGATACAATTTTAAACCATTGCAATCGTTTGCCTACCATTAAGTCACGTAAAAGCATTTCTTGATCAATCCAAAATGAAAACAATGAAATTATTTAATCTACACATTTTTGACTACAAACAATAACAAAAATCAACCCCCTTGAAGCAATTGGCGTCAAAATTGTATTAGCGCCATTTTCTGCAATGGTTCACTTTTATTCCATATTCCATTGTAATCGTAACATTATTTCTGGAGATATAGCAGTCATAATTAATGGGAAAGAACGGTCGATTACATCAATCACCTTGGAGCTATTCGCACCAAAATCGAATTAGTTTTTCTACTCTGTAAGGTTTACCTTGAAACAGTTTTTGATTAAATCCAGTCAATATTTCTTGAAATATAGTATTTACAAGTAATTAAAAAACATGTTCGATAGCTCTACCCTCTTTTGAGATATTTATATTTTAATTGAATCAGTTTTTGTGCCAATCTAGGCAATTTTTGCTTGATTTTGCCCTGTACTTTTCGAGATATAGCAGTCCCGTATAACGGAGAAAACGTTCAATTGCTCCTCCCTCAAGGAGGAGTTGGTGCGAAAAGCTTATTGGCGCCAATTTTCTTTGGGGCACATACGTGTACCAAATTCCCACTGTAACAAGATTTAATTTTGCCGATATGGTGAACTTCCAAGTTGTTTCTTTGTAGCTTGGTATGAGGGTCTTATCTAAGTGTTCGCCGAAACAAGGTTTTTGTTGTAACGAATTTCACTAAAACGAAATCTCTTTGTTTCAATTTAAAACATAAAAATGAAAAAAATGGAGCTAATCCCTTTTTACACCTAGGTCTTTAATTTCAACAAAAGATAGTAAATATTTTTTTTTAATTGTCCGTTCAATGTTATTAATTTTTGAATCAACTATTTATATTGGATCCTTCAGTCAAAACTAATAACAGAGTCCCATTTTTTCTACCTATTAATTTGAAGCTTTAAACCGTTGAGAATTCGTATTTATAGATATATATTTCTTTAGATTTAGGACAGATGATTCAAAATTGTCTTTGCTGCCTCAAAGAAAATTAAATACATTTTTTGCTGGTTTTCTTTGCAAGAATTTAAAGTAGCAACTCTGCCTCATTGCATATCTACCTATTGTTTAGAAAGCTATGGCATAAAAGAATAGAAACATCAAAAGATTAATGTCATGAAACAAATACTCAGTTTCGTATGCTCCTAAATAAATAAAATTCTTAAAACTAAGTCTTAAACTTTGTTTTTAGAAAATAACAATAGAAAATTTTCTTACTATTAACTCTATTTTTCTTTCACATTTTTCTAATTTTAAAACAATAAAGTCATGAGGGAAAGCAAAACTGACTGCAGCGTTGCAAGAATGTAGATAATTTTATTCAAAAAAAAAAATTGCTGCTGAAAATTAAGATCGGACACTGAGCATTTTAAAGTAACGTAGTTCTAGACTACACTGCAAAAAATAAACAGTTGTTTTTATAGTATAATACTGGCAGCTGATGTTCCAATTTAAAACTGTGAAATGCACAGTAATAAACTGTAAAACTAGCAATTTTACAGTTTATTGCCGTAAAATTTAGCTGTATTATACTGTAAAACAACAGTATAATACTAGACGCAGAGGTTCCAGTTTAAAACTTTTAAATGCAACAAACTGTTAAATTAGCAATTTTACAGTTTGCTACTGTAAAATTAGTAATTTTCGCAGTTTATTACAATAAAATCAGCTTTATTATACTGTAAAAAGAACATTAATTTTTTACAATGTAGTAATCGGCAACTTTTCTTGACCTAAGAGCCATTTTTCTTCCTGATATGGAGAATTATTATTTTAAAAAGTCAAATATTCTTACATAGCTTAGAAGGAATAATGTAATACCTCTGCTGAGAAAAAAAAAAATTGTATTTGTATTGAAACTGAACTATTGAGTTTACGTAATACCTTTATTGTTCTGACATTGAATTTGACATCTCTTAAAAACGTCAAATAAGCATTTTTATATGTTAATGAATGATATTAAACCTAACAACAAAAACCTAACTTCAGTAGGTTTGTTTTTATCTTTGTTAAAAATACAAATTTAGTGGAAAAAAATAATAGAAGCTTATTTTACATTACTAAGATTCTTGGGATTAAGTAGAAGTACGAAGTTGATCCAGATTTGGAGAATAATAATATGTTTTTTTATTTACTTATTTATTTATTATGCTTATGCAACTATGAAGCTTTTGTCCCCAAGTTCATGTCTTAATTTGTTTTCATAATGTTATAAATAAAAATATTTATAACGTTGAGCAGAAAATTTATATACGAAAACATGGCCAAAAGTTTTTGGGAATCTCGATTTCATAGTTAAAATGTACATTCAGTACACTAATGCGATGCATTTTTATGTGTTCACTCAATTATAAAAATTCGTCTGTCAATGTCCAATGATGCATCTATTTTTTAAATACTATCTAACAACTTAATAATGACAGGTTTGCTTCTACTAAGTCACATGTGGCTCGTGAAAGTTGCCGAGTACTGTTTCAGAGGCAAGATACCACTTTGTATAGATTTTCTCTAATTATTAATTTGCTTATTTATTTATTTTTATAAAATTCAACTTTGTTTTTATCAAAGAATTTTTTTTATTGAAAATATAGACATTTATAAAAAGACCTCAGAAGGAAAGCAACAATACTGTTAAGCTTTTAATAAAGAAAGACTTTTTCATTATCTGCGTGCATGTAGTTAATATGAAACGGTTGGTTAGTTTCCGGAAAACGACACGAGGCCCTCCAAATTATACGTAAACCACGAAATATCCTGTTCACTTTCTAAAAAAACAAGTTGTTTTCATGAGCATCTTACCCTTTGAAACTGACATCAGCAAATTTTTGTAGACTTAGAAATAAAAACCGCTTACTGTAGAAAAAGTAACAACTTTAATGGTAGTTTAAGGATTTATTTGACATTAATAGGAGTTAAAGTATCTTATAATTTTTGAAGATCATGATTTGGGGCTGAACAATCACAGGCGCCAGTTCACCTGGCCGACTAAAAAAAGATGCTATGGCGACTAGTTTACTCAGAACCATGAAAAAAAAATCCAACGAGAATATAATTCTTAACTTAGCAAACTATTCCTTTTTCTGTTGTTATAAAAACTTTAAATAAAGTGATTGTTTACAAGTAATTTAGATTTTTTAATCATCAACATTTTTTTTTCTGAACGTATTCTTAAAACATACATACACACAGACGCACATACACATGGAAAAATGCATTAGGGAAAACATTAATCTTATATTTATACCGACAAGCACTAACAGAGGGAACACTTTCCTCTCCTGGCATCTAAAACTAAAACAAAATAATTTAAAAAATATAACTGCAAAAATACATTACGAACAAAAAATTGTCTCGCTTAAATGTCCACATCCGCAGACCATTGGAGGGGGCCAACTTTTACTCCCTGGATTTTAGAAATAAAATTAACTTACTTGTAATTGAAAGAGAATAAGCAAAGGAATATTTTTAAAAACTGCAGAAAAAATTACAAAAAAAAAATAACCTTTCATTTATACGTTCAGAAATAAGAAATAAATAATAAAAAAATAAAATAAAAATTAATAAATAATGGAAGATTTTTTTTCAACAAAATATGTAACCAAATAAATAAAGTAAAATGGAAAGAAGTAAAAATTAATGTTACTTTAAGGAATAAAAAAATGATAACTACACATGGTTACATCCCCTGCGTATTATTGTGCCGTCGCTCTTGTGTATATACTGATATGATGTTTGCATAGATGGTACGGTTGTAGATGTTGTGTTCTGAATTGCTACAGTAAATAAGTAATTTATCACTAAAACAAACTAAGCAGAGGAGAAACATAGACGAAAACACATTAAAACAAGACACGCACCCCCCTCCCTCTTCCGAAAAAAAGAAAGCTTTAATTTAATGTAAATTTGTTTCTTGAACTTTTAACATTTTTAAGTGAAAAAAATCGGTTTAAAATTTGTGATAATTTCAAACTGAAGAATTTCTCTAATAAGAACAATCTGTGTTACTTGATTTGTTTCAAAATACACATCTGATTGAACAAGTCGAAAATACATGTGTTCAGTTGGAAACATTGCGAATTTTTTCAGTTAGATTAAACCGAAACAGAGCAGTTCAATTATTCTGTAAATAGAGTTTTAAAAAATGAATAAAGCAAATTGTTAGTATTACTTGAAATCATTTAAGATATTAAATAACGACTCAGGAAATACTTCTACAAAATTAACATAATTGACATAATAACGATTAATTACAATTAACATAATTATTTAAATCATGGGCTTTAGCTACTGATACCGATCAACTCTCAATATTCACAGAGCAATCGTGCGGAGCATGATAATTAACACTTCTTCATTGTAGCTCTAAAGAAAATGATCCTCAACCCTTCACGGATGTCACTGGCGATGTCAATTTCGGCCTAGAAAGCATCTTACCGGAAATTTATATGAGATCCAACAGTAGTGGAATCAAATTTGGCGACACCTTTTCTTAAAAGAACAGCGCCAAATGTCAAAACCCCGCCTACTTTGAATCCACTCTTTCCCTCTTGTGATGCTTTATCTGATACTCCGCTGTTTGCCCCCAAAACGCTTTCTAAATCTACTTGCGTAAGACGAGACGCTTTCAATAGTATATATAACGTTGGAATAGCTTAGGGAGGGTTCAATATTTTTTTGCAGCGTGACAACTGCTTACAATATGATGGAAAAAGTAAGAATTATTTTTATACTTAAATTAATGATACACACATTTTTTAATTTACACTCTTTATTTTATGCATTCACGGTGTTTAAATTGCTCTCTCTCTCTCTTTTATCTGATTTTCATCATCCTTCATATTTATTTATTTTGTAAATATTATTTCTTACCGATTTATTTATATATTTCATTTTTTTGTAATTAAAAATTTCGAAACATTTTATTTCTGTCTGATTTAAATCTTATAAGAATGATTGCGAAAATAAGAAATTAATAAGGAAACTGTAATTATTAGAACGATGTATTTGTATTTACACTTTGATTCTTTGCGATAATTTAGTCCAACTCTATTAAATAAAATGTAATTTATACTTTCATATTTAGTTTTTTAAAACCTCATAGCAGAAAATTAATTTCATTTTAGAGCAGAGAAAATTTTTATTTGAACACAATATGTTGTTTCATATAAAAAATAATTTTTCCTAATATATCGCAGGATATTTATCTTGTTGTTTTTTTTTTTACCAAGCTTCAATCATTAAAAAATGTACTTCTATTTTCAATGAAAGAAGATATTGCAAGCATATTATGTGGTTAATTTTAAGTGAAACATATCTTTACCACTTTACAATTACTTTAATATTCTTGTCATTTGTTTGAAAGCACCAATCATTCTTTAAAAATAAATTGCATCAGTTAAATGGAATTTGTTTCAAATTTTATTTATGCTTTTTATTTGTATGGATTTACGTACTGAATCGGTATTCTAGTTAGCTAAGCATTTATGGATATTCCAAATAAGAAAATCGAGCATCAATAGAAAAATGAATTTTTTAAAAAATTCTGAAAATTTAATTTCTTGTTTTTTAAATTTGGAATTAATGTTGATATTGTCAATTTGAAACTTTATATATTTTTTAAATTCCTTCTTAAAAACGGGGTTTTGCTATTAATTGCTACGCATTTAATCAAATTATACCATTTTCACCCTAATAATGGCAATAATTAGCATTAAGGCAAAACCACATTAATAATACCAACATTTTGTTCATAATTTGAGGTTATATACACATTTTATCCGTTTGGTTTAAAAGAGTTCCATAAACACTACCATAAAATCCTATCAATTAAAAATTATTATTCTTTGTTCTGCAAAATGGTTAACGTTATATAACAGTCTTCAAAAATATTTAAAACAGTCGTAAAAAAATATATTCAAAGTAAAATAAATAAATAGATAAATAGATAAAACAGAAATTTAACAACGAGAACAAAGTATTTTCAATCATTTTTCAACATACAAGATGTTACAAACAATTGAATAATTTGTTTTATCATGCTAAGAAACGTGTTTTTAGCGCTCGGAGTGATTATAAATACAGTAAATTTCCGGTTATCCGCGGAATAGGGTATCACCTATAAGATATTACAAACAAATGACTAATGTGTTTTATCATGCTATAAAACGTGCTCTTAGCGCTCGGAGTAATTTTAATGCAGTAAACTCCCGGTTATCCGCGGAATAGGGTATCATTTATAACATATTACAAACAAATGAATAATTTGTTTTATCATGCTAAGAAACGTGTTCTTAGCGCTCGAAGTGATTATAAATACAGTAAACTCCCGGTTATCCGCGGAATATGGTATCACAGTAACCGTGGATAAGCGAATATCAAGGACAATCCAAAAAAAAAAAAAAGGTAGAAAGCGATACTAGTCAATACAAATTCTAAAAGACACCTTTAACACTCGAACATGCATTTAAATTATAGCTAAAAATAAAGGACTTAATGCAAAAAAAAAAAAATCTTTAAAAGCTTGAAACGAACAACAACACACTCATACATCAGAAGTAATAATAATAATAATAATAATAATAATAATAATATAATAATAATAATAATAATAATAATAATAATAATAATAATAATAATAATAATAATAATAATAATAATAATAATAATAATAATAATAATAATAATAATAATAATAATCGTAATAGTAGCACATACATTTAAACTTGTACAGAAAAAATCGGTTGGTTGTTTTTGTTTTTTCATTCTAAAACTCTTCTTAATTAGTAATAAAAGTTTCTTCACTGATATATTGTAACAAAGCGATTTATTATGTTCTTCAAAATATTTAAGAAATCAGTTGAAATGAGTGAGAGTAGCTTCATGGCTGATTTTAAGAAGAGTGAAAGTTCCGCAAAAATATAATGTATTTTTTTGCATTCAGTAAATCTTCACCGTAAAAAACTAATAATAAAAAATGAAAAATACATGAGTAAATGATAAGGAAAACAAAGGAATGATACTTCATTTTGTCCTAACTCTCTCTCTCTCTCTCTCTCTTTTCTCTGGAGGAAGTGTGGAGTGATAAAAAATGAAAGAAAAAAATATCTAACTCCTATATGAGGGGAAAGTTGTCCCTTGTCAAGTTTATAATTCACACACAATTTCAGCAAAATTAAATACAGGGTGCTTTATATTGAATGGGACAAAAAGAATAGCGCAGTGTGACTGCCTTAATGGATTATTTCAGTCAAAACAAATTTATTTTGCAACTAAAATTATACAAGTTTTAGTTGGCAACAGGGAAAAAATCATCGAATAACGTACGCACACCCTGTAATAAGTTTGTCTGTCCCCATGGTTTTCAAATGAGTTTTTAGTCTTATTCTGCACCAAACTGGAAAAAACGAAATGCTAAAATGAAATATTATATCTACTTTGTAACTAAGAGTGTGCGGCTCTATCTAGTCTTTCTTCTGAGTTGCTGTCACTGTTATCAACTGCGGCCCTTGCTATAATTGGTTATCTTTCATTTTCAAAGTATTTTATTCAGTTTGAATCATTTCAAACTATTGAATGATGACTTCAAATGAAAATGAAAATGTTCTTTTTTTCAAGTAAACAAATTTTAAAAAGAATAAATAAATAAAGTTTTTTTCAGCATCCTAAATGAAAACTAAACTTTCAAATGTAGCACAGGAGGACAGATGCGATACATCAGCGTCAATTATTGTAATTGCTGTTTTAAAAGCTGCTGAAATAATTACCCGAAAAGATTTCTCTAAAGTAGGTGGTAGTAGCAAAAATAGGAAAGAAAAGGTGAAAAAACCCCATTGACTTGAAAAGAAAAAGGAGGAATAACACTCTTCATTAGAATATGCAGTACTTTGTTGGGAAAGTAACTAGAAGAGCAAGCTGTTTTATTTTCATAAAATGGATCAAAATATATCCTTGTTACTTCTATGTTTGGTAGTTCTCATAGCATAAAAATAAGAATATTAAAGTTAATAAATATATTAATATTTTTCAGTTACCATCTTGTCGTTGGGTCAGGACAGTGATCAACACTGGTCTAAAAAATGGAGTCATAAGGAAAATATAGATTTCTCTGCAACGTCCTTTGAAACGGTTTATTTGTTAATTACATATAAATGAATAACCATTAAGCCTTTTACTGCAACATTTGGATGGAAAACCCGCTGGGCCAGAAGGATACTCTGGAGAAAATAAGAAAGAAACTAGCATCATATAAAAAGAAAACTCAAATAAAGTTTTAAAAGCAGGTGGTACTTTGCTAGAGATTACCCTTGATGAACTTCGTGCAGATCAAGGACAAGTACGAAATATAGACTGGAATTTCAAACGGAAATATTTCATTGATCTTGTTAAGAGTAAATGCAGTCATTTTAAAAGTTTAACGACCGCAAATAAACCTTTTTGGTTATATATTTCAACAAAATATCCATCATAGAATGTGAAAAATTTAAAAATATGTTATTAGAGTATACGCTTGTGTGTATAGTCTATTATAATAAATCCAGCCCTGATAAACCCTACCTATTAGCCACCATAATAAATGAGCTCCACTCTAACAAATAAACTATTAGTTAGTTCTGAAAAGAACTATAAAATAATTTTTAATGGTAATTTATAAGTTCTGTACCTCAGGCCAGACAAGCGTAAGCTCAAAAATGGCCGTTTTCAAGGATATTACTGTATTGTATGTAGAAAAATGTGTAGTGAAAATGTACAAAAATTAAAAGTATTCTTTTTTGATACAGCTTTATTTTTTAATATCTTAATTTGAATCAAAGTATTGTTTTTTCAACAATCAAAGTACAGCATATTCTAATGAAGAATTATATTTCTCCTTTTTCTTTTCAAGCTAATGGTGTTTTTTCTTCTTCTTCTTCTGATATTGCAACGTTTGATTACTTTAAAAGTTTTTATACCTTTTAAAGCAGTACTGATAATAACTGACGCTGATTATTTCGTCTTGGTCTACATTAGGGAGTTCAACCCTCATTTAGGATGCTAATAAGAAAATTTCCTTTTTTTAACCGACTTCAAAAAAGGAGGAGGTTCTCAATTCAAAGCGTATACTTTTTTTTTGTTTGTTTGTTCGCACATAGCATCTGATTTACTGAACCGATTTGGACGATTTTTGTTTTAATCGATAGGAGATGATGTAACTTAGGTACCATGTACTCATATGACGATATTTGTTTACTAAAAAAAAAGTTATGATCGAAAAACTAACATTTCATGTCATTTAAAACAATATGTGCTATCGTAAATCCTTACTGCAATGAGCGACCCGATGGTCAAGTGGTTAGCGCGTCAGGTTGAAGTTCCTGATGAAATGAGATCGAGTCCAGGTCTGCAAGAATTTTTTTGAACGGCAACATGTTTTTTTTTTAATAATTTTAATGATTGTAATGTCCTTATGCAGGTACATCCCCCCATGGGGATCGACCCCATATTTTTTTATAGTACAAAATGACAGTTTTGGTCGGATCTTTGTAAAATTGGCAATGGGGTCCTTCGATGCTCTAGAATTTTCTTATGGATGTTTGCGCCATTTTTGGGAGCTTTGAATCGATTGTGGCAATAAATGGTTTTTGATTTGCGGCACTTATATTATTTTTGCAAAAATTATATACACAATCAATTATAAAATGTTAATTTTTGTACCTTTATAAAATTCTGTATTTTATACCTTGCATTTATGTCAAATTCAAGGTAAAATTAAAAGTCAAAAGTTCTGAAGATGATAAATATGTGTTAAAAATTAAAGTTTCTATTTTTTGTGATTTTCATATTGGTTGTGACCAAAAACATCATTACAAACAAATAAAATGTATCAAACACCATGAGTGTTGAGTCATTAGGCAAAATCTGCTGTGTAATGTTTTTTTGCACTGCGAGGGGGGGGGTATGAACGACCATTAAAGTGACACAAATTAAAAAAAAATTAGGTTCTGATTTGTGGTGTTTAAAAAAAGCTAAAGAGTCCTCTTTAGTTGAAAATTATTTTGCATGAAATGCAAAAACTTGCACTAATTTTCCAAGTCTTACTCTAACCCCTTCCCCCTCGCACATAACATCTGATCTACTGAACCGATTTGGACGATTCTTTTTAATCGATAGGAGATGGTTAACTTAGGTACCATGTATTCATATGACGATATTTGTTCACTAGAAAAAAAGTTATGATCGAAAAACTAAAATGTCATGTTATTTAAAACAATATGTGCTATCGTAAATCCTTACTTCAATGAGCGACCCGATGGTCAAGTGGTTGAACGCGTCGGGTTGAAGTTCCTGATGGAATGAGATTGAGTCCAGGTCTGCAAGGATTTTTTTTGAACAGCTGCATGGTTTTTTAACTATATTTTGATTATTTCAAGTGCATTTACACTAAAAAGAATAAAATAAAGTATTTTTGGAAAAAAAAAATAGAACCGACTTCAGTTGAAAATTGCTCTAAAAAGTAAAAAATAATTTTTTTTTTCTTTGAGCACCATCGAAACTACTTTTAAACATAAGTTTTGATGTCGGCGCAAAAACAATGTATAGAACCATACGCAACTACAATTCAACTATAAATATAAATTTTAATGGATTCATTTCATTGATTACCACACATTCGTGTAATGGTACAAATATTCTGCTTTTAATTTTCAATGGTTTCTCTGAAAAAATGTTGGCAAAATATGGTTAAATATCATTTTACCTATCGTTTTTGCGCCGACTTCAAAACTTATGTTTAAAAGTAGTTTCGATGATGTTCAAAGAAAAAAATTATTTTTTACTTTTTAGAGCAATTTTCAACTGAAGTCGGTTCTATTTTTATTTTCCAAAAATATTTTTTATTATCTTTTTTTTTCTTCAAGTTGTTTGCATGAAACCACAGATTTTTATTTTTATATGAAGCTATCATTCAATAGTTTAAAATAATTAGAGCTGAATAGAATGCTTTAAAAGAGAAAGGCAACCAACTGTAACAAGAAACGCAGTTGATAGCAGTGAGCGCAGAGGAAAGACTAGCCAGAACCAGTACAGCATATGCGATGTGCACTCTTAATGCACATTTGAATCACATCTCACAATTGAAGGGCTTGGGAGATGAAGGGGTTATGTGACAAAACAGAAATTGCGAGTAATTAAAGGTCAATGTTTTATTGGTTCAGTTATTGAAGCTTTTTTGTTTTCCGGTTTTGTCGTTAGTGTGCGTATGAAATTGGTCTAATGACATCTACTTTTTGATGTATCAAGTTTTATTTGCTTACTTGTATCCATTGTTTACCATTGTCCAGAGTGTTCATTTTTTAAAATGTAACATATCCTCCAAGCTCTTCAATTGTCACGTTCATTCAACTATAACAATACATTAAGTACTTGTTTTTCTGAACTTAATATAAGTCATTTAGAGTTATTAGACGAAATACTCAAATTTGAAAGTCATGGGGCAGTCAAAGATATTGTGGAACTGAAACATTGAGTGATATACAGGATTGGTGAGGAACAATTTTTCCACATATAAATGTTAGATATTTCTTTCTTTTTTTTTTTTTGCTTTAACCTAATATATTAAATCGCACTTTATAAACAAGCCACCATAATAAACAAGCTATTAGTTTTGAAGAGTATGATGGAGATTTGAAGAAATAACATTTTTGAAGTACTTCAGAGATGTATTCATTTCCCTCAGTATAGTGAACAGAGCACATTAGACAGTCACTACAAACAAAACATGCAATTTATTAATAGTCGGAAGTAATTTATACAGATGCACAGTATAAGTTCTGCAAAATTGGCGAATTATACGAGGAAAAGTTTTAAAAACACCTATCATGCATAAATTCAACAAGTTTTGACTATCACGTCCAAAAATTTCTCGCACTTTTCTAAAAATAAATGGCTTGCAATACATGGTAATAAAAAACATTATTGTATTTCGTTGAGATTTTTATCGGAATTTTTTCTTCTTTTGAAATACGGACACCTTGCAGTGGGCTCATTCTACTCTTACTCCTAGGGTCATCTTGCATCGTGGAATGCCGGTTTGAATTTGTGTCACTGAATGAATGTTTTTTTCTTTTTTAGTATTCGTTAATCTTTCGCCAAAAAAGTTAGCTTGTAATACAGTGCAGTAATACATCGTAAACGTATAATTGCTGTAGCATCAAAGAAATACGTACTCATTTACGTACTCATAAATACTCTATCAAAGAATATACTAATGGATTTCGAACACCTCTCATAACTAGCTCTAATCTAACCCAATCACTTACAACTGCTTGCTAACTTGTGTTTTTCTGTAAAGAAAGCAGAATGAGTATTTCCGAGTATAACTTAAAGGGAGGATAGTTATCATTAAAAATAGGTTATGGATGTGTTGAGTGATACATATGCTAAGTCTCAGGGAAATTATGGATAAAACTTTGCTGAGTACGAAATACATCACTATTAAAATGCCAATACTGAGTATGGGCATTTTAAAAGTAATCAATTGCAAGTCGGGCATTAACAAAACTTTTTTCATCAATTCCTAAATAGCTGTTTACAAAAGTGGAGCCTAAAAACTGCTATAATTAGACAAAAAAGGGGAAAACCTTAGTACCTTAAGACAGAGAAAAGAATTGGATTATTCTAGACGCATATTGTAAGTAGAAGGATAAAAAATAAAAAATAAATAATTAAAAAAAACGTTTAGGCGATGTCCTTAGAGCATCTTTTCAGAGGCACGTGGCTAGAATTAACGAATCGATGCGAGTTTAATTGGAATTGAAATAAATTAGCAAAATGTATCTGCAATTCGATCTGAATGTCAGGATTTAAGTTACTTAAGTATGCAGATCACAAGGTGAGAGATATTTATATAAGTATTGAGTTTGTCAAATACAAAGTCTGCATCGTTTATTGACTCTTCTAGCCGTGTTCGTCGCCAAGAGGATTACCACGAATATCTGGATTAAATAAAATTAACTCTTGAGTTTTTTTTCTTCTTACACGTGCTGACGTCGGGTATTTACATGATTTAGATCTCGTCAGAACGTTTTCGAAAACAAAAACTGAGCACTCTCAAAACAAAAATCAAATTTATTTTTTGAAGTTACAATCAATATTTTTCTATTTTAAACTGTTCAAAAAAAAAAGAGCCAATGAGAGCTTTAAAACGCAATCTAGAACTCAGAAAATAGGCTAGAGCAGGGGTATTCAACTTAATTCATTTTACGGAACTCTTAGAACTTTCCGTTTTCTTAAAGGAAACTCTTGATCGAAGAGCAGGAAAAACAGCTTATTAATGCTTTATAAAACCAAAATTTGTAAAACGTAACGTAACTTCCAGTAGCCATCAAATTTCTGCAAATCAAATAAAAGGCTTGTAAAATGTTGAAAATATATAGTAAGAAATTGATACGCATATAATCAAGAATCGAATGATATTTTGTAACTTTTTTAATTATTATTTTTTCTTTTTCTATATGGTTTATTCTTTATGCTCTCTTAGAGTTATGGGCATGTGGGCAGTAAATAATTGAATTAACAAATAAAATAAACACTTGATTAATAAAAATATTTCTGCGTCTCAACAAATGTTATTTGACTCATTCTTGCGCAATAAAGTTTTGTCTTAATTTTACCATTCAAATTTCAGTAAATTTTAAGTACTAACAAAAATGGTATTAACATAAAACAGATAGCATTATCGAAGGACGCATATTGTAAAAAAATGATTTAATCTCAATACCAAATAATAATGACTAAATTATCTGCCCCTTTAAAAATTTGAGCTTAGTAGTTTATTTATCAGTATTGCTAACACACTAAATGCGAGAACACTGTTTATTCTCTCTCTCTGCGTGTGTATGTCTGTTATCCTGGCCCAGCAATCACAGCTACTTTTTGCTTTTACTTTACCGAAGTAAATTTTTCCTATGATAAAAATTTCCGTGAGGACGAGAATTACTACATATTTTTGTTTT